>PVJH01018499.1:0-45162 GCA_004026705.1 Nesogale talazaci | reverse complement strand
GCATCAGAATGCCTGGGCTCTTGTTGAAAATACAAAGTCCTCCCCTTACCCTACCTTGCGATACAGTTTCTGGAGAAGGGTGACAGAAGCCAAGACCCTTAGCAAATATCCCAGGTGAGTCTGAAGGGCTTGTCAAGTTCAAGAACTTGCATCAAGTTCAACTCCAGGTTTCTAATCTTAAACTGCTGGTTCCAGCCAGGCCCAAGCCTCCTATGAATCCTCTAATGCTGGGGAAATTGTTTGGATTTTTTTTTATCTGGTCCACACCAAGAGATATCTCCCTGTTTGTGAGTTCAGATGCTTGAGGTCACCCGTCCAGGCATCTGGTTAGTGAGTGTGACCTCATATGGTGCCCACCAAAGACTACTACTGTCTGACTGTGACCAAGTTCTCACCACTCTACTTTGGAAAGAGAAAAAAGTGGGGTAATGCTAACTGTACTCAGACTATTTTATCATTCTGTTATGCGTGTCCGTAAGGAAAGTTCAAACAGCTTTCCTTGGAAGTATTTATTTTCAATTTATTTATTGCTATTGTTGTTTTTAACAATCAATGCACAATGTGCCTGGTACAAAATTCTCAACAGACAAAAGCTTTCTATATTGATGATGTGAGAAATCTCCTGCCCACCTCAGAATTCTGGGTCTCCGACCCAAAACTATCACTCTTACTGATTCCTTCTTCTACAAGAAATAGCCTATACATACAAAAGCAGATACAATAGAGGACTTCATTTTTAATCCACTGGATAGAGTCCTGCAGCTTCCATATCAGTCCATTTGGGCAGTTCTTTAAAACATGCATACATTTTTCACATAAAAATGTGAGCACATATATGACACAGCTTGCGCAGGAAGCTAATGCATAACCAGATTAGGAGATTTTCAAAGGTCATATAGCATGCCCATTGTGTACATACAATACGGTATAACATGCCCATTGTGTACATATAATACAATAAGCCAATAAGACCAATTATCAGCTCAACTCTGACTTACAGCAGTCCTGCATGCAGGGATGACACATGACAATTGGGCTTACACATGCAAATGTGTGACAATTATTCACACATTTGACAACCTTCCATTAGTGTTCACCAAAGTTTGTTTTTTTTTCACCAAAGTTTTTAATTTTCTTTTCCTAGTCCATGAAATCTGAAAGCCAGAGTCATGGTCATAATATAGTTTCAACCCAACTAGATCTGGGTTTAAATCCTAGTTCTGTCACTCTCTAGAACTCTAAGCTCCAAGAATGTAGATGAATTACTAACACCTCTGAGCCAGTCTCCTCCTGTAGCAAATCTGGGCCTGGGGAGAGGGGTGGGAAATCAAATCTCCCTGGTGAAGTTGTAAGGATGAGATAAATAATGTATAAAAAACACCTGGAGCCTGGGGCCAGTAAAATATCAGTGCATGCATGGAACAAGGCTAGAAGGAGCTGCCAACAGAAAAATGCTGCGGAAAGGCTCCCTTAGTACCCATTAACCTTGGCAGTTAGCAGAATAGTCAAGAGTCAACCACAGAGCTGAACAGTGTCATGGGAAGAACTCATACCTGGAGTGAGGGGTGGCATGGTGGCTGGAGAAGAAAGGAGGATGCTGGTATTTAATACATACATAATTGTTGAAGCGTGGCCATGTAGGCAGGGGCTTGACTAAGAAGTGCACATATAATCTGGCAACCAAATAGGGAAACCCAGACCTCTGGTCCTTCAGTACTCTCTCATCTTTCTCCCTCGGAGCAGCTGGAGGTTTTGAACTACTAACCTCACAGATAGCATCCCAATTCATAGCCTTTATGCAACCAGGACTCCTCTCTTTAGTACTGAGTGATCTATACAATGAAATGTTTGACAACTACTCCAAAGGTTGGTGGTTAGAAGCCACCACATTGTTCTATTAAATTGGCATTCCATGATGCTCACCTTCCCAACACAATTGCTGAAGACAGAGCGGGTGCATATGCAAATGTGATGAAGAATGCTGATGGCGCCCGGTTATCAAAAGTTATCATATCTGGAGTCTTAAAGGCTTGAAGGTAAACAAGCAGCCATCTAGCTCAGAAGCAACAAAGCCCACATGGAAGAAGCACACCAGCCTGTGTGACCAGGTATCAGGCATCAAAGAACTAAAAATTATACCATTATAAATGAAGGGGAGTACAGACTGGGAATCCAAAGCCCATCTGTAGGTAAAGGAACATCCCCTTACAGAAGGGTAGCGGGAAGGAGACGAGCCAGTCAGGGTGCAGTGTAGCAATGATGAAACATAAGACTTTTCTGTAGTTCTTAAATGCTTCGTTCCTCCCACAACCATGATCCCAATTCAACCTTACAAATCCGGCTAGACCAGAGAAGGCACACTGGTAAATATAGGAACTGGAAACAGGGAATCCAGGATAGATGATTCTCTCGGGACCAATGGTGGGAGTGGTGATACTGGGAGGGTGGAGGGAAGGTGAGATAGAAAAGGAGAACCGATTATAAGGCTCTACATATAACCTCCTCCCTGGGGTACGGACAACAGGGAAGCAGGTGAAGGAAGACATTGGACAGTGTAGGATACGACAAAATAATAACAATTTATAAATTATCAAGGGTTCCTGAGAGAGGGCAAAGGGGAGAGAAGGGGAAAATTGGGTAACTGATACTAGGGGTTTGAGTAGAAAGCAAATACTTTGAGGATGATGAGGGCAACATATATACAGATGTTCTTAACATATAGTAGATGGATGTATCGATTGTCATAAAAGTTGCATGAGCCCCTAGTAAAATGATTCTAATAATAATAAGCCACCCAGAGATTTCTCAAAAGAAATGGTTGGTGGTGGGCTTCAGAAAGGTCATAATCTCCAGCACCCATGGACCCCAGTACTCCTTGACACACTTGGGAGCACCAGGAGTTTGAGTCAAACGAATGGCAGCTGGATTGTTCTTGAAAGGAGCCCCTTGTCTGCATGTAAGGGGATGCATGGTATAGATATTGCTTCAAATCCCATTTCTTCCTAATCTGCTTATCTCAGAGCCAGCTGTTTCTCTTATGCCTCTTTTACTAGAACTGCTGTCTGTTCCTCAACTTTCCCACTGCTTGGTGTGCTCTTTCCTCATCTACTCCTATTACTAATTGTGTCCCCCACTCAAAAAAAATTAGCGTAATGTGTGCCTTGAATCCATTGCTTTTGTGATATGAGAGGTTACACAATCTGGGGGAGACAGAGGAAGACAGAACTTAAGCTTCAGGGGGATCTCCAAGGGACCAGGGAACAGACTGACGGGACAAGGACCTTCCTCCAGAGCCAACGGAGAGAAAGAGCTTTTGCCACACCCTCTCGGCCAGCCTCCTGAATGATGGGAGAAGACATTTCTGTTTGTTAAAGGCAATTGTCCGTGCTATTTTTGTTATAGAAGCACTAAGTAACTAAGACACTCATGAAATACTTTGCCAACATCTTTCAGCAAATCCTTCGCAAAAGCAGGGTGTGGAGTTTTGTCGGTAATTCCAAGGTCAATCTGTTCTCCATTAGAACTTATGCTGCCAAAACCAAACCTACTGTCATTGAGTTGATTCAGATACACCGTGACCCTATAGGACAGAGAAGAACTGTTTCATAGGGTTTTATAGACGATGTCATTTTTTTTTACCATAGAGTGACTGGTGGCTTCAAACTACCGACCTTTTGGTGAGCTCCTAACACTCAATCCCATGAAGTCACAAGAACGTCTTACAACTTGTGTACATCACACTGAACTCACTGCCATGGAATTGATTCCAATTCATAGTGAGAACTGCCTCTGTGAGTTTCCAAGATTACAATGCTTTACGGGAGTCAAAAGCCTCCTCTTTCTTCCATGGAGCATTAGGTGATATCGAACTGCTGACCTTGCAGCTGGCAGTCCAGTCTGTCAACTACTATGCCACTTATATAAGTGCACTAAATGCTCAATCTCTCATGTGCTTATGAAACAGCACTCCCAAATTCATAGGGACTTCAGATCGGAACCACTGATCTAGGCTTCTGAATTCCAGAATCCACCTTTTACCTGCTTGCCCTCGTATCCCCTTTTACTGAATACCCCTTATTAAATCCCTGAAGTGTAAACGAGAGAGCGCACACGGGGAAGAAAAACACATTGCTCTCAAATTGATTCCGACTCATAGTGACCCCGCAGCAAGCAATCCTCAAGGACAGAGTTTAACTCACGGCCCTCTGATTTCCCAGAGTGTCCATCTTTATAGAAGTTGCCCGCCACATTCACCCACAGAGCAGCTGTGGGTTCGAATCACTGCCCTTCTGAACCCCACTTGTCCGGGGGCATGTATGTGCCTACCAGGCGCCTCAGAAGCCATTTTATTTAATGTATTGTCAACAAAAAAGAAAATCTATGACTGAGCCCCGGTGGCATAATGGTTGTGCGTGGGACTGCGGCCCACTGGGGTGGAGGTTCAATTCCCGCTCATAGGAGCAAAGACTGGGCCTCCTACTACCACCACCAGGGTAGTGATGCCAAATAAAAAAAAGAAAATCTATCAAATTAAACGTCTGTGGTCACCAAATCCCAAAAAAAGTCATTCAGCAGAACTTGAGTCCGGGAACCAAACTGGAGCAGTGTCACTTTGCTTACAAAATGGCCTAGGTGGCTGGAATCTCTGCCTGCAGCCCTCCGCACATCGCCAACCCCTTGCTAATAACACAGGCCCTTTCTGGAGTTCCTTGCTGGCATCCACCAGCCACTTTGCTTTAAGATTTTCTGTTGCCCATATTTCAATATCCTGCCTTTGCATTTTCTTCCTGCTCTTGTTAAAATACTGTTTCTTTCTCTCTTTTAAAGGAACCCCTTTAATCAGATAGCTCCTGCTGGCATTCATTTCCACGGACTCTGGCCTTAAGTTGCATTACTTTGGCAATAAGATTGAGAGGCAAAACCCCAGCCTTGAACTTGTCAGAGTCTCCAACGACATGAATTCAGCACATACTGCTCTCTAGGATATCAAGTTGTCATGCCAACTGCTGGCAATAAAAACCCATTTCTCTCTTCTATGGGTTTTAATTCAATAACTTTTCAAATTGGTTCCTTCTGTAATCCAATTTGGTCTGAAAATGTAATGTGTGTGTGTGTGTGTGTGTGTGTGTGTGTATGTGTGTGTGTTCATGTGTATGTATGTGTGTGCGTGCTTGGGAGTGTTTAACTATCCTTGTAAGCAGATCAAGCTGTTAGGAAATCTGAACTTTCCTTTATATTCATCTGAGCAACACAAACTTCTAGAACACCTACTAAGTGTCTTTTACTGTCTTTGTGGAACACAAGTATGTATATCATAAAATATTACTAATTTCAAATCTAAATACATTGTTGTGCTGATTAAAGCAGATGCTAGCCTGGATTTGACTATTTCAAACACAAAGAATTTATGATGCCAATTAATAGGTGAATACATTTGCAAAAAACAACTTATCAGAATGAGCGACTTTCAAGAGCAGCCCCACTTGGGTCTCAAATTGATCGATTAATAACATTGAATACTGTGCAACTTTTTTAAAAAAATGTTATTTTAAGTACAATCTCATCAGGTCAGATCCCAGGACATTAGGAACATGCATGGAAAAACTGGTAAAATCTAAATAAAGTGTCAAAGTACCTAATTGAATGTTCCAATGTTGGTTTCTCAGTTGACAGATGTACCATGGTTGTGTAGCAGGTTAGCATTTTAAAACAGGATGACGAGTTTGGGGAAACTATCTTTGCCACATATCTATGATTGTAAAACTACTCCCAAATGAAGGGCTGACTTAAAAGAATTCTTGCGTATTCATGAAAGCTGATTCTTCCAGAAGCCGTAATAACAATAGGACTGGGTTTGGAGCCCAGACTCTGGTTGGCACAGCGCCAAGCACCTTACTGCGTGATCACAACAATACTGTCCAGTTGCTATGATTATTGCCCTCATTTTACAGATAAAGAAGACAGTGTCTCAGAGTGATTAAGTCACTTGCCCAAGGGCACAGCATAGTGACTAGTAGAGTCTCAGTTTGAGTGACTCTGTTTAAGAGAAACAACCCTGAACCAAACCCATTGGAGTCAAGTCAATTCCAATACAGGGCAACTCCTGATGGCAAAATTGAACTACCCCCAGGGTTTCTAAGATGGACATTTTAGAGAAGCAGACTGCCACATCTCTCTTCTTCAGAGAGGCTGGTGGGTTCAAACATGTGGGTCAACCTTTGGTTATGTTTGAGCACTCACTGTGCAATTGGGACTCCTTATGTATAAGTGAGACATCACTTAGTCAGGGGGCCACTCCTCTTTCATTCAACTAGGTGAAATACAGGAACGCAATAGTGGGCATCACACCTGGAAGTAAATCAGGGCATCCTTATAAAAGAAACCAAGTTTAGCAGAAGGTCAAATCCTGCACTTCTCAGCTTTGGGGAGAGGAGGGAGAGAGTTGAGGAGCCAGAGAGGCCTCTATTTCGAGGAGCTTGGAATGTTTTCAGAGTTAAGCAATGAGCCCCGCCTCCTTGGCTCCTGTCTTCTTAAGCCTGTCATGTGCTCACCTTAGGCTGCCTGGCCCAGTGCCCAGAATTCTTCTAGCATTTTCCAATTGGGTTTTGGCCGTGGATGACTGACTCAGAAATGGGAAAAGGTGGCATGCCATGCATGATGTGTTGTTTAGAGTCAGGAATGCCAGCTCAGTGTGCAGGGAGACAGCACTGGCTGCCTCTACGTGGTTACTGAGAGGCCCTAGAAGGCTCTCTGGTGCAGCAAGGTGCCTGAGACCACGTTGTTCATGCTCATTTGTTCTGGGCACAGCCAACGCGCACAGCCAACTTATGGTTTGGCTCCTCAATGACACTCTTGACACATCCTGTGAGTTTTGGTGTCCCAGCTGGGTTAAGTTTGGTTTGGTGCAATCTATCATCCATTCATGTGTGAAGAGACAAAGATAATTCAACAAAAAAATTCCCATACTTTTCCGGACACTTAACAGCCAAGGAGGATGATATATTTGTAAATTCTTTCTGTGCTCCAAGAAAGAGCTGTGGTTGTCAGATTTGTGGTTCTTCAGACTTCCTTCATGAAGACTCAAAAAAGAAAGGGGTTGTCTTGTCATCTAGTTGTCTCATAACCATAGAAATGCCAAAAAGGGGGTGGCTTTAACACACAGAAATCCATCCTCTCAGCGCAGGAACTTAGAGGTCCAATTTCAGAGAGACAACAGAAGGGGATGTTTTCTCTCTATTGGCTCTGGAGGAAGGTCCCTGTCTCCTCCACTTCCGCTTTCTGGGTGCTTGACATTGTCTGTGTATCTTATTATCATTTCTTCTCCATCTCTGCTTGCTAGGTTTCTGGTTTGGCCTCTTAAACGAGATTAACTCAAAACAGACACTGCCCTGATCTCACCTCATTAATTTAGCAAGACAGCGCATCCCTGAATGGGATTATAACCACAGGCACAGAGGTTAGGATTTATATATTGGGGGGATGGGAACAAGATGCAATCCATAACAACATATTTGGTGTGTTTCTTGACCTATAAAACAAGGTGGATTATCCTAGCACCTCGCTGGTAGCAATAGAGCCAAATCCCAGAGGGTGTTGTTTTTCGAAACAAACTTGCCTGGTGCCCACCCCAAACTCTGCACATGATTCTGATTTGTATCTCTGTTTAGGAATCACCAAAAATGATGAGAACTTGCAAAGATGGATGGACTAATGAATGTGATTTCCCCCTAAGCCCCCTAATCAATCAAAAAAGAAGAGCACTGCTTAGTTCAGCTATTATTGCTTCCCAGCATATAATTTTAATATTTAAAACAGGGCAGGGAATGTAGGACTGTAAGAAACTTGGCAAAACATAAAATGGTTGCATTTCTCTCTACTGTTTGAAGTACTTGGAAACATCCAGGCTTTAAAAAGAAAAATAAAATTAAGGCTCTTTGAAGTACTTTTCTTTGTTCCTGGCTTTCAATACTCCACTCAATCTTTATTGATCTGGGCAGAACAATAATTGATGTTTCTTTCATGCTTCCTGGGACTATTCAGAGTGCTTAGTAAGTGTTAGCTCATTTGAGCCTTACTCCCTCTCACACAGATGCATCAAGTAACCACCTAAGGCCTCCTGGATCATAAGAGGTGAAGTGAACTTTGAATCCAGCCACTCCAACACTAGAGCCCCACTCCAAATGCCCATGCTAGTCAACCACTTTAGAGATCCGACAATTCCAAAGAAGAAATTGTGCCATTTCTTTCAAGTGAAAACAAAAGCCTACATAAAAGGGTCTTATCTGGTCTGCACTATCATTAGACTTCCTGGTGCTTAGACGTGCTAATTAGAATCATCTAAGGTGGCTTCTAAAAATATGCCTTTCAGGGAGCCCTCCCAGATCTATTTTACTAAAATCTCAAGATGGGAGCAGGAACCAGCAAAAAGAAAATAAGAAGCCTCCCTGGCACAGTGGTTAAGCACTGGGGTATTAAGTCAAAGGTCAGTGGTTCAAGCCCCCTAGCTGTTTCTGTGGGAGAAAGATGTGGCAGCCTTCTTCTGTAAACACTAAGCCGCACAGTCCAACTGGATCACTAAGAGTCAGATGGACTCTCAGGCTATGACTCTGCAGACCCCATGTGCTACAGAGGTGAACTGCTCCATAGAGTTTTCCTGTATGTCATCTTTACAGAAGTACGTCCCCAGGCCTGTTCTTCCAGCGTGCCACTGGGTACATTTGAATCAATTCCCAGTCTTTTGGTCACTGGCCAGGTGCAAAATGTTTGCACCACCCAAGGACCTTATGTAGCTCACTATTGTTGGGGACGAAGGTGGGGCGGCCTACAGACTAGGAGCTATTTCTCAGGAGTAGATCCGGGTGCGGCCTGGAGCAGAATGTTCAGTCAAGTGACTAATGGGTGGTTTGTACGAAGCCCGACTTCTGCCCGGGAAGGACTGCTTGTTGTCTTTCACGGAGGGGAGCCAGCAAACTGACAGCATGAATTTGCCTTCAGAGCACAGATTCTCAATCAAGGGGTCCCTGCCTGTTGAGCAGTGGCGTGGAACTTTGCTGGTTTTCTTTTCACTCTCCAAATGCCAGGGAGGCTGCGTGTCACTGCACACAATGGCGGAGGCAAGGAGCAGGCGGTTTGGAATGCAGTCTGGCCCCATTTGAGCTTTGAATTGGGCTGGAACATGCAGACATTTACAAAAGTTGATCGTGGTGTCTTTTTCAGATGGGCCCAGAAAAGGAGGTCAAGGAAGATAACGTAGAGACTTCGGGAGAAGCCCATGGCAATTTGTAAACGTGGTCCTTGAAGAATCAACTTTTCTTTTTAAGGATAAGACAATAGTCATATAAAGATAAAAAATGCAAACAATGGGTAAGCAAAAAGGACCACCATTTCAAAAGCCAGGGAAGATGGGGCCAGACAATAGAAAAGTGGGTGAAGGGAGACATTGGTCAATGTAAGACAGAAAAGGAAAAAAAATGATAAATTATTGAGGGTTCCTGGGGGGGGGGGGTGCAGGGTGAGCTGACACCAAGGGCTCAAGTAGAAAGAAAATGTTTTGAAAATTATGATGCCAACGTATGTACAAATGCGCTTGACACAAAGCATAAATGGATGGATTGTGATAAGAGCTATATGAGCCCCCAATAAAATGATTTTTTTTTAAACCAGGAAAGAAGCTTTTGTCACGAAACAAGTAAGAGATCCTTGAACCTAGAATAAATTCAGGTTGGGTCTAGTGGGAAGCCAACTGACCAAGTACCAAGTTTGATCCAACTTAATGGGGATTACAATGATCTATGCTTGACAATAAGGCGGTTCCAGACTTTGGCCTGTGGCTAGAGGGAATCTGTCAACGGCTTAATCTGACTAGATAATCTGCCTATGGGTTTCAGGCATCCACTGTCCTCCACAGCCTTCCACAAATTGGGTGTTCACAGTTTCAAGTCTGATACTTTTCTCTTCATCATATTTGAATTTTACTATTGTTATCTTTAGATCACACAAGCTGGTGGGCTTCTTCCACACGGGCTGAGTTGACACCTTGCTTAGATGGCTGCTTGTTTGAATATAAGCCTTTAAGACCCCATACACTATTCCTATCGATAGCCAGGTACTGTCCGCTTTCTTCAAATTTTTCTGGTAAATGTGGAGTTTATCGACTAAATTCACATACAATACATTCCACCCTTTTTGAGTTTGATCTCATACTGAACCATCAAGCCTCAAGGTCGGCACAATGAGCTTGTTGCTGCTGCTGTTGTGAGGTGTCATTGAGTGAGTTCTGAGTCCCCGCAACTCTAGCACTGACTGAAGGAAACCCTGCCCCGTCCTGTGCCATCCCCCCAGTCCTGTGTCTGGGCCCATGGCGACAGCCATGGAGTCATTCCATCTCTGTGAGGGCCTTCCTCTTTTTCCCTGCCCCTCCCCATGACCCAACAGGATGGCCTTCTCCAGGTGTCTGGTCTCTCCTGACAATATGCCCAAAGTATATGAGATAAAGTCTAGCCATCCTTGCCTCTAAGGAACGATGAGTTTTGAATAATGTATAGTGTTTGATGACTAGCTGGAAGGTAGGTGGTTTGAATCCACCCAGAGACACCTTGGAGGTACAAGTATTTCTTGCTTGTTCCATGACAAAAAATTTCCCCCCTAGCCTTTTGATTAGACACAGTGGTCTTTTCCTTCTGACTCACTATTTGTATTTTTAATCTCTGCATTATTCTTATTTTATCCTCACCACTTTATTCTTTTCTGTTTGTTTGGGTTTTTTTTAGTGTTTCTGTTGGACTTTCCAGTTTTCAAAGCACAGGAGTAGAGGTATTGAGATAAGAATGGATGCATGGGTTTATAGGGAGGTAGGGGTGGGAGATAGAAACCATGAGGGGTTGAGGGAGCAAACAGTGCATGTGGGAGGGGGGAGGGAGAACTGACTAGAACTGGTGGTGATTACACAAGTCATTGTAAAAATGATGTAACCATGTGGGGGGTATGGGGGGAGAGAATGTTCTAAATGATGGTACAACTCTTCTTGGTGTGACTGAACTATTGAATTGTTTGAGATGCCAATAAAACTGTCTTTAAAAAGACACCTTGGGAGACAGGCCCGGCCACCTGTTAAAGAGAGATCCCAGCCTTGAAAACTCTATGGTGTACTTCTGCCCTACACCCTCGGGAGCAGCAGGGATTGAGCCCAGCTTGATAGGAGCAGACAGACCCTTAGATAATCAACATCAAATGACATAAAGAATACTCATCAGCTTCCCAAACGCCTTTGCCTGCCTTCCCAGCCCATTCTTTCCCTTATCCTCTCAGCCCAGGCTACCACTGGTCATGCTTCAATCACTCTTCCATTTGCACCACTCAGTGGTATTTTACTGGATGGATGTACCACACATTGTTCATTGGCTCATCCGTTCGTGGGCATCTGGGTTATTTCTACTTTCTCGTGGAAAAATCATTCTATTGGCAGAAACTTCACATATCATACAATGGAGTCATTTGGTCCCATGAGGAAGGGTTATGCAATCATCACCACAATCAATTTCAGAACACTTTCTTCTCATACGCATCGAGAACTTAGACTATAAATGAGCATGAGCTTTACAAGGTGTTTATTGAACCAGCACATCAGTAGACTTTGGAGAAGGAGATTGTTCGTGCTAACTGCCTGTGATCAAAATAATAGGCACACGGGAGATTTACGGCTGTTGGGTAATCTGGAGAAGAGGGGACTGGACGCGTGTCCTGGAAACAAATGCGAAGGAAGACAGCACCACTCAACGGTGTTGGTGTGGTGAAGAGCGTGCTGTGCCCTTTGTCCATCCTAAAGAGAATGGTATCATGTTGAGACACATGAGGGCATACTAACCAGCCAGCATTGGCAAAAAAATTTTTCCCCTCATTTTAACAAAGGTTGCTTGTTTGGGGTGTTTTTTTTTCAATTTATTGGAATGCTTTGCTGAAAACTTTGGTGAATACTAGCTCCCACCCTTGACCTCATTGGCCACTCTTGGATAACTGACAAGAATTTGCCACCAAGTGACTCTGTCTTTGATTATTCCAAGGGGGTTTATTATACCCAAGCACAGTTTTATGGCCAGACTCCAGTCCACTTCCCTGTGGAACCCCTCACTCAGAAAGGTCTGCAAAGGGCTGGCTTATCTCATAAATCACAGAGAAAACTAGGATTGTCCCTAATGTTCCTCATTTATTATTGCTATTTGCAGACCTTCCCAGAATGTAGCACACAAGTGTTAAAAAATAATTGCTGGGTAAAGACTTAGAAAGTCTAGTGAAGCACTGCATTCACATAGGCCAACAATTTGGCCATTTGAGAGTTGGTCACTCTTGTCCACTGTGATCAATAAAGATGAAAGTTATCTTTGTAGCAAAGCAGGCAGGAAAAGATAGGGTTACTGATCTGGGCTTCTAAGTGGCTGTTCAACACAAAAACCACCAAAGAGAGAGAGACACAGAGAGAGGGAGCTCTGGACACATTTAGAATTGCTCAAAAATCAATGACTCATTTGTTAAAGAGCAACCAAGTACTAAATAAAAGACATTTCATAAAAACTCCATTAGAATGTTCCGATGGGACTTTAAATGAACTTAGTCCAGAGGGTGTGTGATATTCATGTGAGGCCTGGAAAGTCATAGGGATTCCTTTCTTAGGGGATGAGTTTGATTTGCAAAGATGTCTCTTCAGGGACTTTGTGCAATTAACGGAATGAGATGCCCATTTCATAAAGAAGTCTTCTATTCAAATTTATCCTATTTAAAAGATGCCTTTCTCAAGCAATATATATATTTGGGTGCCTGCTTCCAATTTATATCCTAGCATGGCCTTAAGATTAGAAGAAGTAGTAAAGAGAAAATTCTAAGGTCAAGGTGGAGGCCTGGCCTGGATTCTTTAAGCATTGACCTCCTCCACTTGACACCACTCTGAAGAGCTAGCGGGGTGTGTGCTCTCTGCCTCTCTCCATCTGGATAAAGTCCTGAACCATTCAACCTGACCTGGCCTCTTCACCTGATGTCACTCGGTGGTCTTTTAATTACCCTCTTCAAAAGGCAGTCTCTGTCCTGTTCTTGTCTTACCTTTTGGATGCAGAACTCACCAGTTCTAGGAGTATGGTGGTTTAAAAGCATGACTCAATGACGCATTGATGACTATGTGATCTTGAATAACTTACTTACTTCAGCTAAACCTCATTCTTCTGACTGTCAAATAAAGAATAGAATAGTATCTATTTCAGGTTCCCCACATAATGTCTACGTGACATTGTTGAGAAGCTGAAAAGGTAAAACATACAGTAAATCCTAGGTCCCTATCAATATGCTCTGTCCTCCCGATCCTAGTAATAATACATCCTCATCCTTCCCTTGGAAAGAACCTTCCTAGCCAACCAAGTCCTAACCTTCACTTGTTCTTACATCTGCCCGGAGGATGGTCTGCCCTTCCCGACAGTATTAGCAGATTTGTCCCATCACATATTAGACTCCAACTAGGCCTGTCAAGAATGTCAAATGGCCATCACTTTGGCTAACCATCAAGCTGTGTTGAATTTCCTTTAAAGGTGACATTGCCTTCTAATAATATGAATCTCTAACTATTCATTGCCTTCTAATTCTATAAATTTGTAGTGATTCATTCAGAGGCGGCAGAGGGAGTATGTGGCTTCAAGAGTACAATCTGCCTGTCAATGATCATCTTCTTATAAATGAGCCGGAGGAAGAGTGGAAAGGAGTTCTGCTTAAAAAGGGAGAAATGCTGTTTTACATCACTCCAATTACATCTCCAGAAAGCAATAGAGTTAAGGCCCAAGTTGACAATTATAGCTCCAAGGTCTGCAAGAGAACCAGGAAAAAAAAAGTAATTCAAAGACATGATGACCTCAGTTGTCCAAAACTGTCTCAGATAATCAAATTCCACCAAAGATGAGTGAAAAGGAGGAAACGCTCTCGGAGTAGATTTGTTAACACTTCCTGTGAAGGGTGGGGACAGTTCTGAGGCCTGTTTAGGAAAGCAGATTCTGCATCACGAGGAACTTCAAAAAATTGGCGGAAAAAATGGAATTAAAAGAGAATGGAACTTTTCTGGGAACTTTTTTTTTTTTTTTTTTTTTTAGGGCATCACTGCCCGGGTGGTGGGAGTAGGAGGCCCAGCCTTTGCCCCGGTGGAGCTGGAATTGAACCTCCGTCCCAGTGGGCCGCAGTCCCGCGCACAATCACTACGCCACCGGGGCTCAGCCTTCTGGGAACTTTTTGAAGTCTCCTCACATGCATCCTTTTGCCATTTAACTTCCCTAGGCCTTGGTTTCCCCACATGTAAAATGGGGATTAAAAACAGTGTCTACTTTACAGTGTTGCTAGAACTAAATAAAATAGTCCATTTAAGCCAGCACAGAGGTCTGGGGGAGCTGGTCCCAATCCCAACTACATGAGCAGCCACTTCACCCCCACCCACCCCCGACAACCCCCACCAAAGAATGAGGACAGCACTGAAGCTACAGCTCAGGGAGAGTGGCACATCTGATCAAAGCACACAGAAGTAAGCAAAGAGGGAAGACGAGAGAGGGGAACATATCCTGACCCAGTGAGTCATGAGGCTGATATTCCTGCTCAGAGCAGTCAATGCATAGAGAGAAACAGAACAGCCCCAACCACCAGACAAGAGGTACCTAACTGACCTATAGTTCAACAGGGAACAACATTGAAGACACAGTGCAGAAATTGTGCCCCATCTGACCCCAACACACTGGGCAAAATACTAAGGGCATGTAACAGAGCAACAAGGGGAGCAAAGCAATGAAGTCCTCAGAGATTACCAAATCCTGGGTCCGGAGTGTGGCACCCCATCAGATTCAACCAGAAATCACTCCTAAAGATCAACAAACGGAACTGGAACTATTTATAGGCTTTTCTTTTTTTGTTGTGGTTTTGTTTTGTGTTTTCTTTTGCTGGTTTGTTTTGCTTTGTTTTGTTTTTCCACTTTTTATTGTCGCTGCATGTCTATGCAAATGAAACAGGTAGAATAAACAATCCAGAGGAGAAAACAATGGACCTTTCCGGTGGGACAAGGGAGAGGTGAAGGTGAGGGAAAGGTAGAGGGTAGCAACAAACCCAAGGGCAAGGGAACAGCAGGTGATCTGAAATCAATGGTGAGGAGGGTATAGGATACCTGTTGGGACTTGCTTCTGAGCATTGTAGCCAAGAGGAATTATTGAAACATGAATGAAGGCCAACATGATAGTAGGGACAAGAGGAAAGTAAAAGGAAATAGAGGAAAGAACTAGGAGGCAAAGGGCATTTATAGAGGTCTAAATAAAGGCACTTACATATGTAAACATATTTTTATATAATGATAGGGAGATATATCTATATACATATATTTATTTGTTAAGTATTAAGGCAGCATATGGACATGAGACCTTAACTCAAGTACTCCCTCAATGCAAGAACACTTTGTTCTATTAAACTGGCATTCCACGATGCTCGCCTTCCCAACATGATCGCTGAAGACAAAGCACATGCATAAGCATACGTGTTGAAAAAAAGCTCATGATGTCTGGCTATCAAAAGATATAGTGTCAGGGCTCTTAAAGACTTGAAGATAAACAAACAACAAAGCTCACACAGAAGAAGCACACCAGTCTGTGTGATTATGAGATGGCGATGGGATCAGGTATCAGGCATCAAAGATTCAGAACAAAAAAATCATATCAATGTGAATGAGAGGGAGAGTAGAGTGGAGACAGAAAGTCTATCTATAGACAATTGAAGATCACAAGGAAAAAATGAGCCAGTCAGGGTGCAATATAGCTAACTTCCTCTAGTTCTTTCATGCTTCCCCACCCACCCACTACCATGACCCCAATTCTACCTTACAAATTCACCTAGCCCAGAGTATGTACACTGACACAGATGAGAGCTGCAGCACAGCACAAAAAAACCCCCGAGGACCAATAATGAGTGTAGTGATGCCAGGAGGGGAAGGAGAAGGGGGAACCAATCACAGCCATCAATGTATAGCCCCTTCCCAGGGAGAGAAACAACAGAAAAGGGAGACAGGAGTTGGTGTAAGACACAAAAAAATTTTTTTTAATTATCAAGTATTCATGAGGGAGGGAAGATGAGCTGATACCATGGGCTCAAGTAGAAGAAAAGGTTTTGAAAATAATGATGGCAACATATGTACAAATGTGCTTGACACAATGTATATATGTAAGGATTGTGATAAGAGCTGTAAGAGCCCCCAGGAAAATGATTTATTAAGTCTATTTCTACCACTAAGGTGCCTAGAAATGGGAAAGAGGAAGGAGGTGAAAATAATTGAGTATGATAAAACAGAAAGTTTTCTTGAACAGACTGATGATGACAGGACGCACAAAAGAGGGTGATTATCAGCTGAGTCCTGGTGGCACAGTGGCTGTGTGCGGGGCTGCAGCCCACTTGGTTGGTGGTTCAAATCCAGCAGCAGCTCTCCAGGAGCAAGGCTGGGCCTCCCACTCCCACTAGGGCGGTGATACGGGGGGCGGGGGGAGTTTGAGGGGAAAAACAGGGTGATTATCTCAGTCCTGCGCTCCCACTGGCCAAGAAAAAAAATAAAGAAAAGATTATTTCACATACATATGCCTTTGATATCTATAGTTTGTCCATTGGGCACCTTTTGGCTGATAAAAGGTGAGTTTGCTGGGTCATCAATGACCCAGGGAAAATGAGGTAAAGGAGCTGAAACCAATATAAACATTCCTAAGTAACAAGTAACGGGAATGTCGAGGCATTTTAGGTCAGCCCTCTGAGGTTGGGGCCTGCTCAAGGTCATAGAGCAAAGAAGCTGCCAAGCAAGGGCTCAATTCTCTATCTCTAAGGGCCCTCTCTCCAGGCCAGCAGGCTGCATGCAGAGAGGAAATGCGAACAACAATGACGCTATTTTATTTCATGTTATATCCAATGAAAAATGAAAGAAACGCTTCTAGACGGGCTACAGGCATCTTGTAAAGTTCAGCTCACAATAGGCCTCACACTTTAAATGGGTCACCCCGGCATCACCATGGTGATTCTTCCAAGTTTTCTTGGAATCATCAGCTGTTTTCTAATGAGGGCACTCCCCAGAACTTGCAACTCCACCAAACAGATAAACATTTCCCTGTAGAAAAGTCTGAGCTCCTTAAGCAGCTTAGTCAGCAATGGCTTTGCCTTCCCTGCTTTGCAGGAAAACAGTCTGAAGCAAGTGCCTACTTTTGCTTTAGATGTTACAGGGCCCTTTAAAAAGCCCCCTTCCTTCTGCTGAGAGCGAGGCTACTGCTCTGGGTCTGTGTGATGTCAGGGCTGAGAAGCAGTCACCCGCCTCCTGTGGGATGACCCAAGTTTATCTTTCCAACCGAACAGTTATTGATCATACTAATGAAAAAAAAACTTAAATAATGAAAGAACCAGGAGTTCCACGAACATCATAATTGCTTTGCTTCTTCAACTCCACCCCGCCCCCGCCCCTTCAACCCCTTTTACCTTCTTCAACTTGACTTCAGCTTTCTCCCCTCCAAAGCCCTTGAGACTTGTTGTTGTTGTTGTTGTTTCTTGTGGGCATCACACCCTTGAGACTTTCAGTCTATATATCATGGTGTATTAAGAAATGCTGGGGTTTTATTTGTCATTTATTTTATGAACTTGATTCCTTTCATTTTAAATATCCTATGGGTTCATGCTCGAACATTGGTTATCATAGAATTCATCAAGGAAATAAAGGAGGAAAGAAAAGCACCCTCTTCCTCCCCACCTGACACCCCCCCCCCGAACTCTCATGGCTTCCCCAGAGGTCATCTTGCTAGAGCTGAATAGGAACCCCCAGGACATCTTGTACATATTACATAGTGGATAAACTGCAACCCCTGATGTCCTCATGCATGTCAGAATACATTCAGAGCATTGTCAAAGCTTGATTTTTAAGACGCCAACCATCAGGCCTTTCTCTCAAGGCACTTTTGGGTGGATTTGAACTTCCAACCTTTTAGTTAGTTATGAGCCGAGCGGATCAATAGTTTGTGCTACCCCAGGGACTCCACTTAATGGCAAGGGATAGGAAATACTGTCCCTGGAGGTATCTGAGCCTAAATTATTTAGCGAGAGGTATATTTGAAACATGTTATCTTCATCTTGAAACTTCACAAAAAGTCCACCTTCTCCCTCCATATTATTCGCTTCTATCAAAATGACATTCTTCCCACCCATCTTATGGTAAAGTGGACCCTCCTGAGACATGTTTATTTATCAGATGGCCCAAGTCTCTCTGACATGCTGTCAAGCCTTTCGTACCTCCATTTGAAAAGCAGCAGATTAAGACAGATACAGATGAGGCTTTGTCAACCTTCTCTCCACCCTCTGCCTCCTGCCATCTCTCATCCTGAGCTGTCTCAGCTTTCAGTCAAACCCATTAAACCTCAACTTTCTCCTGAACCCTGGTTTTGGTTCCCTAATTGATCTAAAATTTATACTGAAAGTTTAATGACTCAGAAAATTTTTTAGAAAAGTAACTCAATTGCAATGCCCTCCCCCTGCTCCAGTCATTTAAGGTCCTCAAGGTCTCTTTGTTTTTCATGTTGTGTTGGCTTCCCCCTCTGTCAAATGCCTGTCCTTTATGACATTTGACAGAGGGATGCAGCTTGCTTCCTTTAAGCTAGAAAAGCGCCCAAACAAATGCCATTATTGGTGAATGCTGCACTGATTTTGAGCTTCCCCCTTGTGTGTGATCATTCCAGACTCCTGGCCATCAAGTCTCTTCCAACTCTTCATGACCCCAAAGGACAAGCAACGGCCCTTGTGGGTTTCTGAGACTGTTACCTCTTTAAGGGAGTAGAAAGCCTTGTCTTTTTCCCATGGAGCAGGCTGGTGTTCGTGAGCTTCTACCCTGCGTGTGTGTGTGGTTAGCAGCCCAACGCATAACCACTGTGCCACCAGGGACCCTTTCTGTGCTATGTGTCATACACTCCATAAATGGAACAAATGACTTGAATGGTTTCTTCAGAGGTTGGGGTGACACTCTGGTCTGTTCCCCCTCCTCCTTAGCTCTCCAGTCCGACTGCCTGGCCTCTGGGTCAGGCCCTGGTCATCTCTGGCTTAGATGATCGCTCCAGCTCCCCAGCTGCATCTTCGTGGCCTTCTACCCCACCTTCTCAGTTGCCACCACTGAGGTCAGCCAATGCCACTCCCCCACTTCCCCCTCAGGTGGCTGATCTATAACTTCATGCAACAAGATGGAGTTTCGCTTATCAACACGGGCAAAAGAAACCAGGCACAGAGGAGCACCTAATTTAAACGAAATATAAAATTCATTGGGGTGTTGGAAGTCAGGATGGGGGTTACACTGGACAGGTTGAACGGTGATAATGTTTGGGAAGGGTCACGAAAGGGGTTTCTGGGAGTTGACCTATTTCTTGCTGAGAGTGCTAGTTAAATAGGTTTGTACAGGTTGTGGAAGCCCATCCAGCTGTATATTTATGCTTCTCGCATAAATGCGAGATGCTTCTCACATCTCTTTGCCTATGAACTGCAGTTCAAAATGAAAGCAAACTCACCACCAAAAAATATTGGTTGACTCCTTGAGCATGATATATGTTTCACATTATCTCTTATCAACAGCCCCCATCTTGCAAACCATCTGCCCTGTGATCCAGTCACACGAGATGACTCAACTTCGACAAATACATTGCGCTTCCTATTTTACTCCCCGACACTGCTCACTTAGGCACCAAACCCTGCAGCGGAACAGTGACTTATCTTTCATAGCCCTTACTCAGTTTTCACTTCCTCCATAAAGTTTCTTCCCAACCACTCTGGTGAAATTGATTATACTTTCACACTACCTCATAACCCTTTCCTATAGTTGCGGTAACCAAAGCTTCCATATAAAACACTGGATTCACTGTCTGCAATGTGTGCATTATACAGAAGGGGCAAATAGGACAGAAGGCTGGGATCTGGCATAGCCTGGAAAACCTAGGGTTTGCATCACATAACACATTCTATCATAACAACGTCTCGGAATGTGTGTTCCATTATCACTCGCAGCACAGGTTTTTTTCTCTCTTTGTTTCTCAAGCTGTATTTGCATATAATTCACATAGCATACAATTCAATAGTTCGATCACGTAAGGAAAAGTTGTACAATCATCACCACAATCAGTTTTAGAACGTTTTTTTCATTCTTGTACTCATTGTCAGGAGCTCCCCATTTCCCCCAACTTCCCTTCCACACCCTCAATAAGCCATTAATTCAGCTACTGTCTCTATCGATCGACCTGTCCTGGATTTCATGTACATAAAAACATTTTTAAAAACCTAACAACAACAAAGTAAAGCAGATAAAAACCTCAACCAAAAAGAACGCAGAAAAATTTAAATTAGAGCAAGTTTAAAATGGATCATAAAAGAGATCAAATAATAGGATGCTAATTTTTAAAAAACCATTTTATTCAGGGTTCCTACAGCTTATAACATTCCATACATCAATTGTATCAAGCATATTTGTATATATGTTGCCATCATCATTTTCTAGACATTTACTTTCTATTTGACCCCTTGGTATCAGCTCCTCTTTTTCCCCCCTCCCCACCTCATGACCCCTTGATAAATTATAAATTATTACTATTTTCATATCTTACACTGACTGCTGTCTCTCTTCACCAACATTTCTGATGTTCATCCCTCTAGGTTAGGGGCGAGAGTGGGGGTGATTATGCATCGATCATTGCGTTATTGTGCTGGGTTCTTGCTTCCTACCCTCCTGGTATCGCTACTCTAATTTCTGTTCTTGAGGGTTTTATCTGACCTGGATTCTGTGTGTCTTGAGCTCTTATCTGTACCAGTGTAGCCAGAACTAAAATGCAGCACTGGGTTTATGATAGTGGGGTGGGGGGTGAGGAAGCCTCAAATGACCAAAGGAATATTGTGTGTTTCATCAATGCTATCCTGGGTCCTGGTTGACTCACTAGGGTGCTAAATTTTAACTCAACTGCACCTGCAACAATCTACTTTCTAATGCATACTGCAATGATGACAAGTCTATCGACAGAGGGGGTTGACCAAGGACTTAATCCACATGTATCTCCTCACCACATTTAAAAAAAAACAAACCTGAAACAGCTTTAAATTGAGTCAAAAGGGAGGTCAAATGATGAGGTATTACTTTTTGACCCATGTCTGTCGGCCACAATGAACTTTATAGTGCTCACTGTCTGATATCAGGGTTATTTACATATCTCAACTGAGATAAGGGGGAATTCACGGGAGGCTTAATCCATGTGTGAACCTTCCATTGTCACTCATAACATGTTGCACACCAAGTTAAACCAAAGGTTTTTAATCTTTTCTGTGCCATCTTTGGTAGTCTACGGCCTCCCACCTGCTTCTTAAAGTAAATGCTCATATCAAACCCAGTGGTAAGTGAAAGCATCAGAGAAGGGAAGTCATTAAGTGGAATAAACCTTTCCAATATTATCCTATGCCTTACTATTTTCATAAGTGAGAGAGCTTAGATATGATGCAAGTTAGTATCTCTCAAAATCAAAATCAACACCATCAATGGTGTGGGGGGGAGAGGAGGAGGCAGTGAAAAAAATGAGGGGCTGACACCAAGGGCTCAAGTAGACAGAAAATGTTTGGAGAATGATGACAGCAACAAATGTACAAAAGTGCTTGACCCCATGGATGGATGGACTGTGATAAGTTATATGAGTCCCCCATAAAAATGATTTAAAAGAGAAAAAAAATCAGCACCATCGCTTATAAAGACTACACTCTGTTCCACTTTATGATGCATTATACCCCCTTTTACGACTTACCGATCAAAATATTTAGATCGCTGCTTCTTTTCATTTTTCTGTTTTGAGTTGATGTTTCTTTTGTTTGCTATCACAAACCACGTAGCAGTAAGCATCTTCATAACTATTTTGTATAGATCTCGTACGAGGATTTCTGTTTGGCATATTCCTTTAAATTCCTGCGTGGTGTGATAGCTAATATGCTCAACTGCTAACTGGGAGGTTGATAGTTTGAGTCCACCCAGGGGGGCCTCAGAAGAAAGATCTGGTGATCTCGTTCTGAAAATCAGCCGAGAAGAACTCTATGAGCACAGTGCTACTTGAAAATACCTGAGGTTGAGATTTGAGAGCAACCCCAGTGGGGGCGTGGTAGTTAGTGGTGGTGGTAGAGATTCCTTTAAGTGAATCTGTTTGGCCAAAAGAGTTATGTTTTCATTTTTTTAATCACTAAGGTCAAATCCAAGGGGAGATGTTTTGAAGCTTACATTCCTAAGGAGACTTTCTGAGAGGTTTCAGCTAACTGTGAGAGCCACAGTTCTGGACTCTCACACCTAATCTTACAAAATTTCTTTCACTCTCATTCTCTGTATTGCTACAATCCCTCCTCCTCATGCACAATGTAACTCCTACCAAATTATCCTTTTTTAGTCAGAAACAAAGGATTTCTGTGAAGCCAAGTTCAGAAGCTTCCCATACTTTAAGGTAAAAAGTAAATACATTCTGTGGATTTTCTTTTCCAAATATCTAAATATTTGATCAGAATAGCTAAACCTACAACTTTACTAAATACATCTTTAAACTTCTCCTTTTCTTATTGCACAAGCAGAAGAAGTAGATTTATTAGAAAGGGAACTGCAAGGAAAACATATAGGGTATGATTATTTATTTAGGACTGGAACTAGACTCTAAATCGAGAGGAATGGTTGAGAAATTTTCAGGAAAAACAACAATAGCAACAACAAAACACACCGCCACTGTAACAAGATCCTGAAATGAAACCATGCCATAAACTCAACAGACCTCTATAAATTTTTATTAAACACCCTCCAGGTGCAGGCCGTTTGCATAAATTAGCTCTAAGGCTACCAACAAACTTATCTGGGTAGGTTACAATACCCCATCAGACAGATAAGGAAATAGAGCCTCATAGAACTAAAGTAATTTGCTGAAGATTTTCCAGCTAGTTAAGTCCAAAGATTGGGTTCATGTTCAAGTCCACCTGAGTCCTGTACCACCCAGCTGCATTGTGTCTCCTGCCATCTAAGTTGCCATGTGGGAATTTTAGGAAAGAACCCAGACCCATGAATGGAGACTGACACATTGGTTTCAGTTTCATAACTGTAATTTTGCTACTGTTATGAATTATAATGTAAATATCTGATATGCAGGATGTATTTTCATTGTTACAAACTGAACATAATGAAAGCACAGTGATTATGGTAATGTCAGGAATACTGTGAACTAAATTCTGTTGGGCCAGAGGTTGGATCAAACAAGCTCCAAGCCCCTTTCCAAGTTCTCAGATGTATAATTTTGACTCCCCCGCCTGTTTTACAGCTAGGAAATTTGCATTTGGTAAGCAACTTACTCTAAACAGCTGCTAACAGCAAACCCAAACACTGGCCTTTCTACTAGGCTGGCTTGACCTTCAAGTGTATAGACTTTTTAACTTTGCATAATTTTTGAAATTGTTTACTTTGTAACAGTCGTTGGTTTGTGACTTTGGCTCACCTAAGTTCCACCTTGCTATCCAACACATGATCCAACACATGATTGGAAGAGGAGGATGGAACACCTTTCCTGTCCCATATTTTCCAGATGGACAAGGAAGGGGCAGTCTGGTGGAGGATAATTTGGTACCATCTACATCAGTGGTTCTCAATCTTCCTAATGCCTCAGCCCTTTCACACAGTTCCTCATGTTGTAGCGACCCCTCCCAACCATAAAATTATTTTCATTACTATTTCATAACTGTAATTTTGCTACTGTTATGAATTATAATATAAATATGTGATATCCAGGATATCTCTTCATTGTTACAAACTGAACATAATGAGAGCATGGTGGTTATGGTAACCACCACAAAACCAATATGTACTTATATATTGTGAAATAGTTATTTCTAATTACAAATAAGTGAATGGGACAAGAAAGGAAATTGGGACGTTTCCAGAAAATGCAAAAGATAACCCAAATCAGGAGCCCTAGTAGCCCTCTAGGGTTAGAGAATTGTACTGAGCTGCTAATCACTAAGTCAGTGATTCAAACCTACCAGCCACTCTGAGGGAGAAAAATGAGGTCATCTGCTTCCCAAAAGATGTATAGCCTTGGGAAACCGATATAGCATTGCTTTGAGTTGGAATCAACTTCATGGTAGAGGGTTTGGGTTTGGGTTGAAGCCAAACCAGCAAGGTATCTTTCAAAAATGCTGACAATCTTCTTAACCCTAGTCAAAGTTAGATCAACTCCATCACTCCATCTTACAGAAAAGCAAAACAGACTCTCAAACACCTACCAAAAAACCACCATCTTCTGGGACGATGCCTATTGACTCAGGGCCAGATTCGAGGGAAACGGGCTCAGGAAATCCACACTGTGATTGCAGAGGCCCTGGATTTTTAAGAACGGGGTATTTGATGCAAGCCACACCCTGCCTTTATACCTACTCACTGCCAGATGCAAGTCCCAGATGGTCTCTATGTGCCTGGCAAGAAAAAGAGGTAGGGGTGGGAGTGGAGGGGGTGTGTGAAAGCACCTATCAGGGAATGCATCCACCTTTCTGAGAAGGCTTACCACCCATCCCGAAACCAAATCCTTCAAGCGAATTGAAAACTGAAGACCTTGCCCGTGCCTTCAGGGATGTGACTTAGGCGAGTTCCCTGCCTCTTGCCACTTCGTGTAAAATCTGGGGAAACAGGCTTTTGTAAAGGCAGTTGGGCTTGTGCTAGCAATGACCCTCAAACTGATTTGGTCTCTGGAAAGCCTGTTTATGTGGTTTACCTGGTTCAGGTAGTTTTCTAAAAGGAGATTTACATCTTCAGATGGGGCTGGTGAGGGGTGGGGGACTGTTAAAAGGGTCATAAATTCAGCCAGGAGGAAAGACAAGAGGAAAAGGTGCTGTTTCACCAAGTGGCTGAGCAGTCTTGGGAGGTGGTTAAGGGATGGGTTGAGAAAGTTCGAATCTGGAGTCATTTTATTGTTTGGATTCAAACTCTAGCCTCCATCAGTTCTCTGATCTTCAGCTAATTATCAGACTTCTCCATGCCTCCATTCCCTCTTTTGTGACCAGGACCAACAGGGTTTTGCCCCAAGGGCTTGCTCTGGACCTTAAATGAGCACTTAGGACAGTACCTGGTGCAAAGTATGCTCAGCAAGCATTAGTAATACTACTTACATTTTGATGATAAGAACAGTGATTTCTCTCCTCGGTTTAAAATGAAAACAACCAGACTTAGAGACTTTTGTCTCCAGATTTGACTATTATGCTTCATTTTCACAAATAGCAACCACTAACACACACACACACACACACACACACACACACACACACCCTTGTATTTTTTTATTGAACTATACTGGTATAGGGTGGTTATGATTCAGACTTGACTTTTGACTTGATGCAGTGACATTGGAGTTTGGGAAACTGGTTTTTACATGTGTGCCCCATTTATACTGCATATAATCTGTAAGTGATTAGATTTCATTTTTATCATCCCTGTGAAACTATAAAGTGTTATCTCTCCCGGGGCGTGGTTCACACCCCAAATGCTGTTGGCCTTGTTCTGCGCCTCCCTTGTATCTGTTGTTACTTAATTTCAGGAATCACTAGGAGTGAGGGTGTGAGACACTTGTCCAGTTCAGAGCGTTGTTCACATGAGTGGTCCACAGGAGTTAAGTCGTTCCTGAGTCTTAAAGTATTATTGGGTCTCTTTGTTTTTTAAGATGGGGAGGAAGAGATCAACTAGCATTTAGCCCAAAATGACTATAAGGACAGGATGTTCTTTTTCTTTTTTTCCTCCCTCCCTTGGGACCACAAAAGGAAATGAGAACTAAATTTAATGTTAGGAGTTCTCATGTTCATAAATTGATGTCTAGGTTTACGTGTCCTAGTAATTGTGTCCTCCTTTAGAGAGACTTACCCTGAACATTTACGCTGAGGATAGAAACTCCGTAGCTGGGAAGGTTGAGTAGAAATTGTGAAATAAATGTGTTCAGAATTTCCAGCATGATATTTATCTCCTGTGCCGACACAGGGCAAATCGTGCCATGCCATCACCATACTTTCTTTTCCCACCTCAAGGATAGGGTTGATGCTAGAATATGGACCCCTTCTACTGTCTGCTGCCAGACGAACTGTATCATTCAGGTTCTGCAATCAGACATTACACTTGAGGGGAAATTTAGGTCAATGTGTTAGTGTTCCCAGGTAGCATTTGTCTTGAAAGCTTCCTTCTAATTGTAGGTTGGCAGGCCCTCTTACTGGATCATAGGTTATAGTCTAAGCCCCTGAGACCGCTCTGCTGATTTTAGAAGAATAAGGTTCCCCCCTCACAGAATGGAGCAAAACGCTAACAAGGCCAGTCTTGAAAGGGCAGAAGCCAAGTCAGTCTTGGGATTATCAAATCTCATTCCCATGAGGTACTTCCCTAGAGAAGAACTCTGACCTTCTTAACTGCACTAAAGATTCAAATGCTAGGAGAAGAACATCTGCTTGGTCTACTCTGGGTCATCAGTCAGCCCTTTAGTTAGAAAAAGGAAAGGGATCAAGAAGGCAGTGTGGGTGACAAGAGGAGACAAGTAGGGCGCTGTTAACAGAAACAACAGGCACTTATTATAAGGAACACATAAAGGAATTTTGCACACCTGAAAATAAACCTGGGAGACCTTGAAAATGTGATAAGAGAGGTGGATCATCCTGCTGTCCTCGAAATCACAGCTCACAGGCAGCTGTCTTCTTTTTCTTATGAAAGACTGTTCTCAGAGACTTTCCCCTGGTCTCCAAAGGCATTGTAGATGTCAAAGGAGAAAGGAAGGACTCCAGGAATTTCCCTCCTGCCTTTCTCTGGCTGGAAATCTTATAATTTCATTGTATTGTAAATTACCGCTGTACTTGAAAGTTCTCAAAATCATACTTAGTTTTGTTTTTTTTTTTTGGAGGGACACTGAAGTGTGACTTCTAAAATAAATATTTGAATAAACACGGATCTATCCAAAACCCTAGTTCTCCAATTATAGCCCTCTATTATTTGCTGCTGCTATTCTTTCTTGTGAGGGTATCTGTGGGTCAGTTCTAATTCATAGCAACCCGATGTGCAGCACGACAAAACACTGCTGGGCCCTGCATCCTCCTCACACCGATTGTCATGTTTGAGTCCAGGGGTGCAATCATGGGGTCAATCCACCCCAAGAAGGTCTTCCTCTTTTCATTGGCCCTGTTCTTTTTTTTTTTTTTTAGCTGTGAAAGTGGTAAGGAAGTAATTCTATTTCTGTGAGGGAGATTATTTTAAGGTCCACAGGACAGACAAAAGTATGGGGTCATTTAATAACAAAAAAAAGCTCAGATTATTTCAAACGGCTGTCCCACTGTGCCTGCAGCTTGCCCAACTCCTTCCAAAACAAGGAAACAGGTTCCTACAGAGGTTTGTCTTCATTATGTAAAAGCAGCACCTCTCGGCCACATTAAGAGTGAGATGAGGTCAAATTGATTGAGGAGTCTGAGACTTAAGATTTTGTTTCATTGTGGTCTTCACAGAGCAGATCAAAGAAAAATTAAAATGGGAAGGAGAAAGTGATTTATCATTGTACTCTTTGGTTTGCACATTGTACTCTTTAAGGCCCTGTTCTTTACCAAGCAAACGGTCTTTCTCCAGGGACATCTTCCTCCTGATAACATGGCCAAAGTCCAAGAGACAAACGCATCTAAGAAGCATTCTCACAGTATTTCCTCCAGGACAGAGTTGTTCCTTCTTTTGGAAGTCCATGGTTTATTCCGTTTTCCTCACCAACACTATAATTCAGAGGCATCCATCCTTCTTCAACCTTGTTTATTGATCGTCCAGGTTTTGCATGCACATGAGACCATTGCCAATGCCATCTCTTGGATCAGATGTACCTTGGGTCTCAAAGTGATACCTTTGCTTTTAAACGTTTTAATGAAGCCTTTTGTAGTCTATTTCCCCAAATCGATATGCTATTTGATTTTTTTGACAGCTAGTTCTATGGGCATTGATTATAGATCTAAGTAAAATGAAATTCTTGATAGCTTTGATATTTTCTCCATTTATCATGATCCTGTCTATTGGCTCGGTTGTATGGATTTGTCTTTCCTACATGTTGCAGTGGAATCCATAGAAGGCCTATCTGCAGGGCTCCTTAACTCTGCAGCTCCCAAAGACCCAATGCCGTCGTCACTTCAGACTTCCAACAACAGAGTTCTTATGGGCACAGGACTAAGGTTTGAGCCTGAATGCTAGCAAACTGCTCAGGTGATCCACTGAATCTGAATTCACAAACCCCAGTGTTGGTTGAAGCAGTGCCAATCAGTCTTCTTTGCTTTAGGAATATAACCGTGAATAAAACGAGAAGGTTCTTGTTGTTGAAGACTCTTTGGTGAGGAAATTAACAATGAATAACTAGAAAAATAAATTAACAAGGTAACTATAGCGTGGGATAACTACTATTATATATATTAATCTCAAACTTAACATGAGCGAACAGAAACGCTCACTTTCCCTATCAGACAAGTTTTCAAGTCTGCTTAGTCGCAGATAAAAGTTCCACCCTCTATCTAGATGTTCAGGATGAAGACTTGATCATCATTTTAGATTGATTTCTCTCTTTGTCTCATTCCCCAAATGCACTTTGCAAGCAATTGTCAGTTTAAGCCTACCTGCCACTCCATGGAAGAAAGATGAGGCTATCTGCTCTCATGAAACTATGCAGCCTCAAAAACTGTATATAGAGTCACTCAGGCAGAATCAACTCAAGTTTTTATTTGTTTCAATACTTTCAAATAAGAGCATCAATCACTGTCCCCAATCTCCAGAACTCTCCTTATAGTAAGACGCATTTCCTTTGATGTAAAGGATTTTGTTGGCCTCTTAAGGGCCTCTCTGTCCCTCTTCTGTTAGTGTCTCTCCGAAGGCAGGGCTTTCTACTTCCATAAAGAGTTACAGTCTGGCTGAGCCCTGGTGGCGCAGTGGTTGTGTGGGGGACTGCGGCCCACAGGGTTAACGGTTCAAATCCAGCAGCAGCTGTCCGGAAGCAAGGCTGGGCTTCCTATTCTCACCAGGGTAGTGAAGCGGAGGGGAGGGGGGAAGAGTTACAGTCTGAAAAACTCCCAAACACAGGCCTACTCTGACTGCTAGAACAGCTAAGCGTTGGTATCAACTTGATCGCAGTGAGCTTGAGTTTTTGAAAGTGAAATGCCTCCGGAGGAGCCCTGGTGGTGTGGTGATCATACTTTGGTCTGCTAACTGCCAGTTTGAAAGTTTGAAATCACTACCACTCCACGGGAGGAAAAGAAGACTTTCTATTTCCTTACATAATTGTACTCTTTGAAATAAACTAACAGTGGGAAGTTCTACGATTATGACTCAGAATTGACTCAATGGCATTGAGCTGGGTTGTAAGAAGGTCTTAGGATGGCACCACTCACCAATCGATAAACACTAACCCAAAGGTTAGAGGTTCAAAATCAGAGGCAGTTCACAGCACAGAGGCACTTTGGTGCTCTGCTTCTGAAGGGTCAAAGCTGTGGACACTTTATGGGGCACAGCAATGGAGCAACTCTCCCCTGCACACACAGGTGCTCATGCATCTGAATGGATTCCATGGCAACAACAAAAAAAGTTTATTATGCACACAGGCATCAGCAGGAAGTCTCCAAAATGTAAATGATCTCTCTGCTTAACACCACCCAAAGATCACACTCCTCCTGGTGACCCACCAGGCCTTTGTGATCTAGCCCTCCTCCATCTCTCGGGGCTCCCCTGGCACCTCTCTCCCCATTGCTGTCACACTCGAATCACCATGCCATTCTCTCAGGCCTTCTGGCAGAGCAAGCTCATCCTGCCTCGAGAGTGATCTTCGAACCCGCTTTTCCCCACAGCTGGCAACTGCAACTTCCGTTTGACCTCAGTTCTTAAGAACACCTCTCCAAAGTAGCCTTCTTCATCTCTCCTAACCACCATAGTATCTCCTTCACCCCAGTGAGAGTCAAGAAGCTGCTTTATTGTCTTCACTGAACTTAGCCCCTTGAAATAACCTTGTCAATTAGTTTACACTTTGACATCGGTGTTTTCTGCGTGTGTGGATTGTTGTTTATTCTATTCCCTTTTCAATCCCGAACACCCAGAACTGTGGTTGGTATAGAGGAAGAAACTCACGCTTCCTGCCATTGAGTTGATGGTGACCCATTGCAATCCAACACTCCCAAGGGCTTTTGAGGCTCGAACTGTTTAGGGGAGAAGAAAGCCCTGTCTTTCTCCCATCATTGGTGGTTTCAAACTGTCAACCATGTAAACCCGCAGTCCCACTTGTAACCATTACACCCCCAGGACGCAGACTCAATAAATGTCCGTGCCTCCTTGAATGGAAAGTGTATGAGTAGAGAATGACTCTCTTATGGGACTACATACCGTATATACTCAAGTCTAAGTTGAACCGATTATCAGCCGAGGCACCTAATTTTACCACCAAAATTGCATTTTAAAATGTGCTGGAAAAACTCAGCTTGTATACAAGTATATACAGTAAAACAAATGTTTGCCCTATGAAAGTTTTCCACTCCTTGCAAACAGGTTTAATTGCCTTCTACCAACAAATTTCACACTCTGCTGCCTCCATTCAGTGAAGAGACCTATCATGAACATTCATCATTGTGTTTGAGAATACCATTGACATTGCTAATTGCCAATGAGCTGCTTTGGACTTAAGGTGACCTGATGTTTTACAGGAGAGACCACTCTTCCATCCTCACAATTGAAGATAATGTCTGAGTTCATTGTTGCAATTATTGTGTCAATCCATCTCTTAAAGGGTTTCCCCCAATTTTTGTTATCTTATGAAGTGTGGCCCTAAGGAAAATGCTGGGGTTCTGAGCTCAGAAAGTTCACATACATGTATCCTTGTTTGGGGCACCTTCATTACCAAAACCTTTCTCTTCCATCTTTCACCATCACAATTCTGCTACTTGCTCATAGACATTGACCCTGCTCACTCCAAGAATTGATCTCTTTCTCCCTTGAACTCATTTCGGGCTCTTTAAATGTATTATGCCGCCTGTCCCATGTATATTTACTAAATGCATGTCTTAAATTTAAACTTAACTTTTCTGCACCCCTGTTTCCCTCTTTGATAAATAGAATTGATACTGTCTCAGAAGAATGGATATGGTGATTAAATATTACATGTATAATCGCCAAGCACAGTCCTTGGTACATAACCCATAAGATGGTGGTTTTACGGGTCTTCATGAGTCAGAATCAACTTGATGGCATCTGCTTGATGGCTAGTAATAATAATTATTACTTCTACTTATTAATAAAATTGTAATTACAACGGGTATCCCCCCAAAACTGGGGGGAAAGCTCCACTAGGTGGAGCTTTTGTAGTATTCATTTTTTCCCACTAGGCCAGCACCCCGAAGCTCACTTTGACTTAGTGTACTCAGGGAAGGTTCTCTCTGGTCACAGTAAAAATTTTTTGTAAAAGCAAGTTCATTCAAACCTCTTTTTTTTTTTTATGATGGCTGATTTAAGAGAACAGCATGCGGCCACAAAATTCTGTTTCCTGATTGAGAAAAAATGCCCCAGAAATTGTGATGCTGAACACAGCTTACAAGGACAGCGTTAGAGGAGAAACGCAAGGGTACAAGTGGGTTTTTTGATTCAAAAAAGGCGAAACGTCAGTTGATGACAAACCCCATTCTGGACCTCCATCAACTTCCCAAACAGATGAAAATGTTGACGTATAGTGCATTTGGAGTTTGTTTCACCCAGTCAGACTATGAACCATGCTTTCTATTTAGAGGTTCTGCAAAGATTGCATAAAGTGTGTGACCACCCCCCCCCAAAAAAAAAAGGCCTGATTTGTGGCAGCTGGGGGACTGGTTTTGCCACCTTGACAATGCACCTGCTCACACAGACTATCTCAGTGTGTCAGTTTGGAGCCCAAAAAACCCAACATGGCTCTCCTGCTCCATATACCTGAATAACCTGACCTGGCTCTGTGCAACTTCTTTTTGTCTCCCCAGGTGAAGAGGGACTGAAAACATGAAAGGGCAGCGATTTGACAATGGTAGAAGAGGTGAAGGGAAAATGAGTCAGGGATTGTCAGCCATCCAAACAGATGAGTTTGAAAAACTGTTTCTAAGAATGGAATCATTGTTTTGACAAATTTATTAAGTGTAATGGCTCTACAACTTTGAAGGTGATTAGATTGTTTTTAAAGCTAATTTAAATATAGCTTTGGGGGAAAGTCTGGTAGTTTTTCTTTCCTTCTTTCTTCCTTTTTTTTCTTTTTTTTTGTACACCCTGGCCTGTCTGAATAATACTTAAAATGGTAAACAATGTTATTGATGTGATGGTGGCTATTTGTGGAATTTGCCATTTGCTAGGTATTCTATATTAGATCACATATATAGTACTTTGCAATCTAGCTGAGTCATGCATTGGTATTTGATTTCCCAACTATTTGTTTAGCGCTTGGACCATGTCTGCAAGTTTTTGTAAACCTCTCAATTCCAGACTCATGCCCTCACTGGTCAGAGTAAGTGCTTAAGATCTATTTATTTCAAATGAAGCAGATGATCTGTAGCTCTAAGATTCAGTAACTTGAATTATGTCAGCATGTAAGTTGATCCAGAAAGTCACTACAAGTTGACTGAAATTTTCATGTAAAAATGTTGGTTCGAATATGTCCCTGCATGTGGCTAATCACTGCAGCAAGCTTCTGTAACCTGCAATTAGCCGCATTAAATAATATTCTGGTAACTCTCTGCCTTCCATTTACTCTAGCATTTACTAAGTGCAACACTATTTTTTAGCAATCAGTAAAGGCTTTTGAAAGATTATGAAATTATGACAATCATTTATCAGTACTCCGGGCATGTTCATAAACTCCACTTTTGCAGTTGCCTACTCTTCCCAAGAGACTAGTTCTTCTATTGGAAGCTAAGCACTTAGATGCATAAAGAATATACAGAGCTATGAATAGTTTGGGTTGAAAAGCCTAAAAGCTTAGGGTTGAATCCAGCTGTGCTAATCCTTTGCCCTGAGATACTAGACAACTCATTTATCCTTCTATGTTTCCATTCTTTATATGTAAGATGAAAATAATAGTATCTACCTTTAAGGGTTATTACGGGTACAAAGTAAAACACTGCAGGTGAGGCATCTGACACTGTTATGAGAAAAGAAAATATTAGTTTTTCATTAGACTAAATTCATACTCCTCAATCAATCAAACTAAGAACACTGGGGTGGGGACAAAGCACCTAGAAAATACATTGTTTTGTTTTGTAAATAAGGCTGGACTGAATGATCATACACTTAAGTTCCATTATGTGCAAGGCACTAGCACCTGTTCATAAATTAAATCATTTGTTTTTTGTACTCACTGCCACAGAGTCAGTTTCAACTCAAGACTCTCCTGTAAGGCAATGTAGAATGACCCCTGTAGGTTTCTAAGACTAAATCTTTTCTATTATTATTAATCTTTTTACTGGGGGCTTTTACAAATCCTCTAACAATCCATCATTCAATAAAGCACACTTGTGTATGTACTACCATCAACATTTTCAAAGCATTTTCTTTCTTTTTCTTTTCTTTTTTGTTTTTGTTTTTGGGCATCACTGCCCTCTGATGGGACTAGGAGGCCCAGCATTGCTCCTCAAGAGTTGTTGCTGCTGGATTTAAACCGCCAACCCAGTGGGCCACAGTCCTGTACACAACCAGTACACCACCGGGGCTCAGCCAAGCATTTTCTTTCTACTTGAGTATCAGCTCCTCTCTTTCCCACCCTCACAAATCCTTGATCAATTATATATTACTATTGCTATTTCGCGTCTTACACTGTCCCCGTCTCCCTTTATCCACATTTCAGTTATTCCTAAGACTAAATCTTTACGGGTATGGAAAGCTTCATATTCTCCCCCACAGAACAGTTGATGGTTCTGAACTATGCCATCAGGTCTCCTTTTTCCTTCTTCGTAAATAGGATAATACCTACACTTAGGGCTTCAAGGACTCAGAGACATTATGTATCCTGCCTGTTTACACACTAGAAAAGATGGAACTAGGGGGTCAGGCCTATCTAAATCCTTCCCAAATGTGCATTTTGTCATCATGTCTCTCACCCATCTCATTGCTGACTCTCTGAAGCAGAGTAGATCTGCCCCATACCTGTTAAGTGCTTAACCACTGCACCACCAGGGTTCTTTCAGTGCTCCTATAGGATTGTCAGAATAGCCATTGCCTAGGAAAATAGTAACTTAAAAACAAAAATGCTGCCAGCGGATCACTAGGCGTGATAGTGGTGGTATCATGCTAGCTCAAAGTGTTTTGAAGGTCCGCCCACCCCCATGAGGGGTTATGGAGGTCAAATTATCAATGGACTTTTAGCTCAGGTACACCTCACTGTCGGTCCACTGTCCTCCCTCACCCCAACCATTCCTGTGGTTATTTCCCCTGTTCTGGAATGTATCATTACATGCTTAGTAATAGGCAGAACCCCCATGTCGGATTCCTGAAATGTGGAATAAGGACTGCCATGGTAGGAAAGGCCAATTGCACACCATTAGTATCATCATGCCCTGTGAATAGAGTACATGGCAAGTTACAGCAACACATTGATCCCAAAGCACGAGAAGCCCCAAGTGGCCGGGGGTCATGTTCAGCTGCCAGTTCAGTGGAACCTGTGCTGTGTTTCCAGGTGGGAGAGTTCCTTCCTTTAGGACCAGGACCTCCAGGTCTGAAGCACATAGAGTTTCTGGGACAGGAAGCAAAAATGCTGCCAATGGATCACTAGGAGTGACAGTGTCTCCACGCCAGTTCAGAGCAGGTGCTTGTTTGCCCTCTCCCTCATGAGAGTTTTTCCTTTTTTGGCTAGTCAGAGGTCAGATAAAGCCATACTGTCTATTTGGTTGTTTTATGGAAAGGTATGAAAAAGTATGAAAGCTTGTAAGCCCACTTGCTATCAGCCATTAAAGAAAGGCCAAGCGGACACCCTGTGGGCACCCCGTACTACCGTGCCCTGGGATTAAAGTAAATGATCCAAAGGTTAGGTGTCTTGACATCATTTCTGGGTCATGGTAACTCTACACCCAGCAGAACAAACCACTGTCTGGAAATACAGCCTGGTCCTCGTCGTGGTTGTTACACTTGTACATATTGTTGCCGATTCATACTCTGTTGTTGTTGTTAAGTGCCATGGAGTCCGTTCTGATTCAAAGCAACCCTGTGTACAACAGAACAAAGCACCACTTAGGTTTGCGTCGTCCTGACAATCATTCTTAGGCTTGAGCCCATTGTGGCAGCTGCTGGGTCAAGCCATCTTTTTCAGGGCCCTCCTCTCACCAAGCATGGTGCTCTTCTCGAGGGTCTGATCTCTCCTGATAACGTGTCCAAAATGCGTGACATGACAGCTCACCTTCCTTGCCTCCAAGGAGCATTCTGCCCTGCTTCTTCCAAGGCAGACCTTTGTCCTTTTGGCAGTTCATGCGACTGTCACTATTCTTCACCAGTGCCCTAGTTCAAATGCATCCGCTTTTCTCCGGTCTTCCTCCTCCAGTGGCCAACTTTCGCAAGCATAGGAGGAAAGAGCATGGTGTGGGCCAGTCACACCTGAGTCTTCAAAGTCACTGCCTTGTTTTTCAACCCTTCACAGAGGCCACGTGCAGCAGACTCACCCATTCTCAAGGCCCCAAAGGACAAGCTCACAGCCATCAAAGCAACTCCAACACAGATCTGGTGACACTCTAGAACACAATAGAATGGCCCCAGGGGGTCTCTGAGGTTGTACATTTTTTTGGAGGGGGCGGTGTTTAAATGTCTTTATTAAAAATAATTTATATGATTTATCTTCAGATGGAGGACATACAAGGCAAAACAAATGAATCCAGCAGTTTCTACATGTATAATTCAGCAACAATATTTAAAGGTTTGATAACTTTTACTCTCTTAAAAATTATAAGCAAGATATATTCATTGGGGGGAAGATAATACAGGTTAGGAAATGGAATATTAAAAAATTCATCTTGTCCCCTTATCCATGGAACCTGTTCAGCTTGATTAATGATGATATGTGTTTGTACGTGTGTATATATTTCAATTTTAATTTTATAAAACTGAGAGCATACTACACCAATTGTGTGTATTTTAACCTACTTCTAGCCTCTGAAAAGATGATAGGCACACTTTCTGCCAGTAAATTCACTTCAACTGGGTGGAACATGGCTTTTAAGATGGGTCGCAATGATCCCTGCCCCTGGGGTGGTTGCCATCATGCCACCTACTCCCTTTGGGTGTGGCCTGGGTGCTGCCTGGCTTTTAACCAATAGAATCTGGCAAAGGTGACGGGCTGTCAGTGTCAACATTCAGTGACAAAAAGACTCTTGCTTCAGTCTTGCACGTTGTCGTTTGCTTGATTGCTGGGATGAAGTCAGTGACTATGCTGGGAGCTGTCCCGTGGCTAAGCTGTGAACTGCCCTTTAGAGAGGTCCGCGTGGCAAGGAACTAAGGGCGAGGTGACTGCAGCCCCAGACAACATGGGGATTGAAAGCTGCAAGAAGCCTGGATCCAGAGAGCAGGCTGTAAAATCTCGATGGCACTAGAGAGCCTCATCTACCTCTGGTGGAACGGCCTGTGGTTTTGAACAGCTGAGGATGCAGTTGGCAGCCCAAGCTGTAACCCACTATGCCAGCAGGGCTCCTTCTCTAAAATAGATTTTGATGCACATGAGACTCATTTGGGACTGTTTAAAGCATCTACAATCTATTTGCCGCTTGCCCCCTCTTTTAACATAGAAGTGAGACTGTGCCAATACTTTCAGGTGGTGAAGGCTTTTACTTCATTCTGTAAAGGTGGGTAGGGCTGTCGGGAGCAGCCAAGAAGCAGAATCAGCATCTTGGCAGACTGCAGCAGGAGGTTCCTGATGACATTCGAGACCTACTGCAGTGACATCAAAGCACCTGCCTTTAAAATCATACAATTAAGACATGGATATTAAAGATTAGCAGCTGGAATCTCAAGGCACATCATCCTGTGATGAAAAGATGCACATCCACTTGATGTGTTGCAGGTTTTCCATAGCAATTGCCTCCTTTGAATGTGTTTTACAGCCTATCTACACAGAAACTGATGACACCCCAATTGAGTGTGTCTGACTGGGCCTTTCATTCAAAGTCTCTTATGTATGTTGCCATAATGGTTTTAGGAGAGTCACCAAAGGGAAAAGGAACAAATGAGCTTAAGAAACTTTCCAAAAAAAAGAGAGAGAAAAGGAGGATCCAGAGAGTGGTATTTCATTAAAGTGATAGAGATATGTCAGTGTATTTACTTCAGTAGTGGTATGAGCATTTGTCAGATATTTCGCTGAGGTAATCCCTTGAAAATAAACCTTATAGGTCACAGAGTGCTGGGAAAATATGTTGATGAATCCTTGAGTATTGCCCTGATTATGGCTCCTTGGGGAATGGAGAACTCATTAACATTAGTTCCGTGTCCGTACTTTCCAGACTTGGCATAAAAAGACGATCAAAATATATGCAGCATGGCCAAGTTTCAAATGGAGAGCTATCTAGCCCCACTGATTAAATCCAAGGCATCATATAATATGGAAAGACTGTTGTGTTTCATAACTTTTTTTTTAACTGCTGGAAAACTTTAAAAGGGTTAAAAAAAAAGGCTGGATGTGTATTTCTTTTTAGTGGTAGTGGGAGGGAGGGGAATCTCTATAAATTCTTGACTCCTCATCTTCACCTGTAATGCATATTTCCTAGAACCAGAGAGAATCCTCAGCATTCAGAAGTTGTTAAATTGAGAGTGTGTGTGTGTGTGTGTGTGTGTGTGTGTGTGTGTGGAGGGGGGTGGGTAGAGGTAGTTAGTGTAAGAGAGAGAAAGAAGCAGCTGGGAGAATGGGAAAGATCTGTTTGCTTTCAGAAATAATAAGCTGTAAAACAGGTTGTTTGGGGTAAAAGTCCCTTGAGTATATTATTGATTTAAAATACATCTGCCTTAGATCTACATAGTGCTTTGAAAAGTTTAAAGCTCCGCTACTTTTATCGTTTCATTTGAACTTCACATCAACCCTATAAAGTAGGGATAGCAGGTCTTATAAGCCACGCCACGTAGAGGAAGACTAAACCCAGCCTATTGAGAAACTTGTTCAAGGTCGCATAGCCAGTTGATGTCACAAGGAGAACTGCAATACCAGAATTTTGACACTGAAAGCTTGTGTTTTCTTGGCAGAGAATGTCTCTACTCCTGCTTGATCTACCCGGAGTTCATGTGGAGATTTGTGGCTACGATGTAATTGGAGAATACAAATCAGGCCTGCCTAAAGAGCGCTGCAGAAAGGAGATTGTTTCTTTTAGATCATGACTGTGTTCAGAAAGGGGGCTGGAGAATGGAGTCAGTTGTTTTGGACAATGCAAATTAAAAACCAACAAAAACACGTTGTAATCAGTTGCTGGATATTATGGGAGCATTTCACTCATTAATTTGTGTATTCATTCATTTCAAAAAGTATCTATTAAGTGTCTTTATAGAAGAGACTGTGTCAGTACTTTGGGAAGATACAAAGAAAGGCATTTAATTTGGGGGGTAGGGTGGAAGGAATACTTTGAATTATACACATTATCACTATTTTAGCCATTGTCAGTCACCACTTGGTGGGTTAAATGAAAAGATTTCAGTGCAGAGGAGCAAGATTTAAACAAAACAAACAAAAAGCAGATGAAGGAAACTGGGCAACTAATTCCCTTCAATCCTTAGGAGGCTTGTTTGTTGGTTTTTAATCAAGGTGGTAAATTGTCCTGCCAGGTCCTTAAGGTCTCATGTTTGCTATAGCATTCTAAGAGAGCACACTGTTTAACTCAAATGTTAAAAGAAACTAGGAAGACTGCTTTTAAGTTAATGCCCTATCAAGTATACCAGATAAGGGGTTAAGGTACATATTGATATCTAACCCAAAGCTTTCAACTCCCCAAAAGAATCTCTATAGGTCAGAGCTAACTTTTTTTTGCCCCTCTTGACAGGTGTGCTTGAGGATGAGAACAAAAGGGAAGAGAAGCACCCATGGACCCAAGGAGGCAACTGGAGTTGAAAGCCCCAGGACTAGAGGGGAAGACAAGAAAGAGTTCGCTAGTGGGTGTTTCCTCAGATTTCATCTTGTTTGTTTTATTAGAAAAACTTTTCCTGATAAATATCTTTGTTTTCTGGCACAAAGGCCTTCAAAACCTGGCAGCAAAATTGTGTTCACACTACACATATTATAAATACTTAATTGATATATCTGAGGGGGTACCCCCCAAACCCGGAAATGCGATGGATGAAGCAGAGCTTTTGCAGTACGAATTCCCCACTCCCACCACTAGGTGGGCAATGAGAAACTCACTCTTGAGTTAGTGCACCCAGTGGTATTGCCTGGGAAGGTTCTCTCTGGTCATAGCAAATTTTTTCACATAAACGGTTTTGCTCAAACCTCTTATTTTGTGATGGCCGATTGTAATGGTATGTGTCTGTGAAGTTTTGCTTCCTCAGGAAAAATGCCACAGAGACTGTTGTGATGTGGAATACAGCTCACAAAGACAATGCTATAGGAAAAACTTTAGTGTATGAGTGAAAGGAGAAAACTCTCTTTTCAAAAAAGTGGAATGCTTATTGATGACAAACCTTTTCCTAGACACCTGTTATCTTCCCTAATGGACAAAATGTTGACGTGTGGTGCATTTAGAGTTTGTTACACCAGGTCAATCTATTAATCAATTTTCTATTTAGAGGTTCTGAAAAGATGCCATTACAGTGTGCAATAAAAAAGGCCGGGTTTGGGGAAGTCAGGAGCTGGTTTTGCCTATATAACAGTGCACCTGCTCACAATGTGCTAGATTTTGGGCCAAAACCAGCATGGCTCTCTAGTCCCCTGCACCTTACTCACCTGACCATGTGCGGTGTAACTTCTTTTTGTTTCCACAAACGCTGAGGGACAAGAAAGAACAGCAATTTGACAAGTAAAAGAGGTGAAGAAGAAAAAATGAGAGAGGTGCTGTCAGCCAGATTAGTTTGAAAAATGTTTCCAAGAATGGAATTACAGATTTGACAAATGTATTGTGTGATGGAGAGTGTTTTGAGATGATAAGGTTGTTTTGTTAAAAAAAAAAATTTGAATACATAGCTTTGAAAAAAATCAGTTTTTAAGTGGGAGAGGTACCCCCTCATATACACATACTCATGCTACTTCTCTTCTGCCTTGTATCAGTGTGCTGTGTACATGCATGTTCAGTGTGATGTGCGAAGAGGTGAGACACAGCTTCACCCCAGTTCTAACCCTAACTCTGTCCTCTCTGGATTTCCTCCACCACTTCCTCCTCTTCCTCCCCCTTCCTCTTCTTCTTCTTCTTCTTGTTTTTTCACTTGTGAAATTATCAGGTCGAGTAGGTAATCTCTGAAATCTGTTCCTTTAGAAGGAACAATGTTATACCATGGGGATTGCAATCAGACATGAAACAAAATGTGTAAGTATGAATTGTTGAATGGAAAAACTGATTTGCTCTGTGAACCTTCACCTATTTTACAATATGCAGTTTAAAATATATATCTTCCTCTACTATGCTAGGATGTTCCAGTTTTGTTTTAGTTATCACATGCAGTATAGAACTTTAGGAAAGCAGTAACCTTACCAATATAGTTGGGGCTTGCTTTAGCAAAATTGGCTACAAAATTATAATGTAGATAAAATTACTTGCTTTTGTAAGAGCCCTCAACAAAATGATTTTTAATTATTCACTTTATTAGATGATTGTTTGCTTTGTGATAGAGTTTGGTTATGTATTTAAAGTAAAGATGGAAATTACTGAAACCAAAATGAAGGCTGAGCATGATGGTGGGACAAGAAAAAAGTAAAAGGAAATAGAGGAAAGAACTAGAAGGCAAAGGACATTTATAGAGGTCTAAATACAGGCATATATATGTAAGTATATTTATATATGATAATGGGGAAATATATCTATGTGCATATATTTATAGGCTTAGTATTAAAGTAGCAGATGGACATTGGGTCTCTACTCAAATACTCCCTCAATGCAAGAACACTTTGTTCTATTAAACTGGCATTCCATGATGTTCACCTTCCCAACATGATCACTGAAGACAAAGCGGGTGCATAAGCAAATGTGGTGAAGAAAGCTGGTGGTGTCCAGCTATCTGGCGTCTTAAAGGATTGAAGGTAAACAAATGGCTATCTAGCTCAGAAGCAACAAAACCCACATGGAAGAAGCACATCATCCTGTGTAATCAAGTTGTGTGGAACAGATCAGGTATCAGGCATGAAGGAACAAAAAAATCATATCATTTTGAATGAGGGGGAGTGCAGACTGGGGAACCAAAGCCCATCTGTAGGCAACTGGACATCCCCTTACAGAAGGGTTGAGGGGAGGAGAGGAGTCAGTCAGGATGCAGTATAGCAAGGAGGAAACATACAACTTTCCTTTAGTTCTTAGATGCTTCCCTCCCGCGCCCCACTATCATGATCCCCATTCTACCTTACAAATCTGGCAGACCTGAGGAAGTGCACTGTTACAGATAGGAACTGGAGACGCAAGGAATCTAGGACAGAGGATCCCCTCAGGACCAGTAGTGAGATACCAGGAGGGTGGAGGGAAGGTAGGTTAGAAAGGGGGAGCTGATTACAGGGATCTACATATAACCTCCTCTCTGGGGGATGGACAACAGAAAAGTGGGTGAAGGGAGATGCCGGACAGTGTAAGATATGGCAAAATAATACTAATTTCTAAATTATCAAGGGTTCATGAGCGATGGGGAGTGGGGAGGGAGGGGAAAGATGAGGAGCTGATACCAAGTGCTCAAGTAGAAAGCAAATGTTTTGAGAATGTTGATGGAAGCAAATGTACAAATGTGCTTGACACATGGATGGATGTATGGATTGTGATGAGTTGCATGAGTCCCCAATAAAATGATTTTTAAAATATGATCAAATATGGCTGTATGAAAAGTAATCTACTAAATAAAATTAAAAATTCCAATAAATAAAATAAAGATTGACTTTTAACCCCGGTTTTAAAGAAAAGGTATTTTGAGTGAGACGTATTTGCATTAAAAAACAAAGGTATGAACATGGAAAATCAGAGTGCTTTGGGGATGCTAATTTTCTATCCAAATTCCTCACTTTGAGAAAAATACTAATAAATGGCCTAACATCTTCCTATTTTGAGATCACACTTCTTTGTTTACCTACAAAGTAAAAACCATACCTATTCAGCGTTTAAATCAAGGTGTAATATTAAAAGTAAAATGTAAAGTACATAGTTTTCTAAAATTATTTTAGGTATTACGGCTTTAGTTTCCTTAGAAATAATGTTATGATTTATTTAATAACATACATTTCAAATTTTCACCATGTAAAAATGGATACACTTTTAATTATCGACATTTACTGAAATTCCAGGTACACTTATGGTTGCTAGTAAAACTTGCATCCATCGTTTCCAAGCTCCAGAATGCATTACTATTATTTCTAAAGTATTGTATTAATGTAAAGTAACATCCCTTAATATAGTTGGCCCTTTAGTGAAATGTTTGGAAATTAAATATTAACATAAAATATTCGGCTGAGCCCCGGTGGCGTAGTGGTTGTGCGCGGGACTGCGGCCCACTGGGATGGAGGTTCAATTCCCGCTCACAGGAGCAAAGGTTGGGCCTCCTACTCCCACCACCAGGGCAGTGATGCCTAAAAAATAATAATAATAAAATAAAAAAATATTAATCAATATCAGGACATACCACCCTATTTTTTTTTTTTTTTTGCCATGGGGTCCTCGGGTTGAAGTTAGCCGAGTTCTTTATAATTAATGCTTCAAGCATTTCATTGACTCCTACCGTATCATTCTTCCATCACCCATTTCAATTTAACCTTGACTTCCCACGGCCATAACGCTTTACTCAGTCCAAACTTCTCTTCGCCATCACTCTTTCTATTCCTTCTGTCGCTTATAACAACCCCAAAATCACCCTCCACAAAACAAAAGCAAAACTCAACTTCACTGCTGTCGGCTAAATCCCGACTCGTGGTGACCTTATAGGACAGGATAGAACTGCCACTGTGGGTTTCCAAAACTAGAACTCTTGATGATGGGAATGGAAAGCCTCCTCTTTCTTCTTATGAAGCAATAGCGGAGAGGGAGGGAGGGAGGAAGAGAGAGAGAGAGAGAGAGAGAGAGAGAGAGAGAGAGAGAGAGAGAGAGAGAGAGAAACACAAAACAAACCCATTCCTTTAAGAAAGAGTCCGCCTCCTCCTAAGTAATCGCCTAATGGTAATTGTGCAGTCTCTACTAAGTCACACACTTTACTACTCAGCATTGGGAGAGGCTGCTGCTGCTGCCGCCGCTGGTCTGAGGCTGCAGTGTGTTCCTGTGCAGCACTGCAGAATCCCCACCTAGAGCACGGCACGCGCGCACACACACACACACACACACACACGCACAGAGTGGACTGTCCCTGGACAGGAGGGAACCTTGGATCCTCAGCGGTAAGTAGATCTTTTATGCATTTTGTCCAGAAACTGGGGGAATAGGAGTGATCATGGAAAAGACTGTTCATCAGACATGCCTAACATGGATTGTGTTAATTTGTCTTCTAGGGGGTTGAGGTTTATAACTAGCAAATGCCCAGTAGATATGAGACGATTATCTGACATGTGTCTTTAGCACACTTTTTTTGGGGGGTGCTGTTTATAAAAAGGCTACCCTTGATGCATGCAAAGCTTTCCTTTCCTTTTTCGGTTTTTTCAAATATCCGAACACATTCAGCCACTCCCAATCTCTCCCTCTCTCAAATACTGCAGCTATTTTAAAATGCCAAATCAAGTGACAGGCTGATCACTTGCTCAATATTTCTCTGCCTAAAGCCAGGAACCTTTCCCCACAATTTTGAGGGGGTATTTAAAAATCATAAGGCATGGTTAAGGCTTGAGCAGATGGGAGATGGCAGACTAAAATTCCTATAACCTTAGTCCAATGGAGAGAGAAAATCGGGGATAAAATGAATCACAGTTTGTGCCAAGATTCAATTTTCCACACTTCATATGTGGGAAGAGGAAACTACATTTTCATTAGCACATTTTTTTTTTTAGGGACGAGGGAGGCGATGGCGATGAGGGGGATGGCGGGAGGAATTTGAGGGGGAAGAGTCTGCTGAGGAGGAAGGAAATGAAGTGGACTGTCACCAGTGCCTTGGAAAAGAAGAGCAAAGGGGGGGGGGGGGAGAGGAGATGAAGTTTGTCCTGTGTGTTCGGGTGGGGTTGACCCAAAGGACCATGAATAACCAGAATGGCGCTTGGAGGGGTGTGCCTGCTGATGGGTGTGGGAGACATGTACGCGTGCCCGCGGAGGACATGTGTGTGGGAGGGACGTGCTACTCGTGGGTGGCAGAGAAAGGTGTGTGTAGCTGGGCTGTCTATTTTGAGAGCCGGTGGGGAATCAGGTGGGGAACGTGTCTAGGCGGCGGGGGTAGGCGGCCCAGAGTCACCTGTGGCTGGATCAAATCCTTGCAATTGCAAAGTTTGCCCTGATTCCTTTAGGAGGCGGCTGGCGGTGCCTCGTCTTTTTACCTCCAAGAGGTCAGCTCTCAGAAGGTCACAAAGCGGGAGGGGGGGAGGGTGTCGAGGGGTGGGGGGAGGTGAGAGGGGTGACCCCCGAAGGGTGCAACTGTTCCCAGCCCGCCCTTCCCGGAGGTGTGTGGGTGGAGGAGGCGGCCATGGTAAAGCCATGCAGCCCCTCTTCTTGGGCGGGGTGGGAGTGTCTGTGCAGAGGGTGACCCTCAGCAGCGGTCGGTCTCCGAGGGAGACCAAGCAGCCCCGGGTGGGTGGCTGAGGCTCAGCCCCAGGGACGCGGGGCTCGCTCGGGCTCGGGTGGTAGACATTTCCCTGGCGCCCTTCCTTCCCTACAAGCTCTTCAGTCGAGGTCGTTTCCGCGTCCAGCCCTCAGGGGAGGCCGCGGCACTGGGGGGAGAAACAGGCTGAAGGGGGGGTGAGGCGGCGTGGCCGCGCCGGGCTATTCCCGGGCCGGGTCTGCAGATGCCCCAACGCGGCCGCCGCCTCCTCGACTACGTGCTGCGGGGAG
>PVJH01018498.1:0-45071 GCA_004026705.1 Nesogale talazaci | reverse complement strand
CCCAAAGCAAAGGATCACTCTGAAAGGCCTTCGAGCAGCGGTTCTCAATCTGTGGGCCAGGGCTGCTTTGGGGTCGAACAACACTTTCACAGGGGTGGCCTGGTTCATAACAGTATCAAAATTACAGTGATGAAATAGCAACGAAAATAATTTTATGGTTGGGGGGTCATCACCACATGAGGAACTGTATGAAGGGATCTTCATGGTATTAGGAAGGTTGAGAACCACTGTTCTCAGGCTACAAGGGGAATCTCTGTTTCTACTTCAATCAGCTTAAGTGAGATTTCTCAGTGGAAAGGGAGAGAGAAAGAACCCCATGACCAAAAGGAGGTCACTCAGTGTGTTAGTCCCGGTAAACTTGAGAAACAAATCCACAGACACACATATGGATATAAGGGAATGGTTTATATACAAAAGGAATGGAACATTGAGAAAGCATTCCAACTCAGTTCAGTTCAAAGTCATAAGTTTGATATTAGGCCATATGTCCAATAGCAGTCTATAATGTCTCCTTCCAATTCATGAAGTCACAAGCCAGTGGATGCAGAGTCCCAGTGCTGGCAGGGGTTCCCTCATGCCTCCTCATTTCCAGGGCTCAGTTTCCATCAATAGCATCCAGTGGTGGTAGAAGCAACTCAGCACTGGCGGGGTCTCCACGTGGCTTCTCCAGCTTCAGAGGTCTGATTCCATCAGGGTAAGGCCATGTGACTCTTCTCTGGTTCCTCCATTTCCTCGGACGCTGCCATCTTGTCTTGTCCACAATTTGTTGTCTCTGAGAACTAATTCCCAACAACTGGGGAGATAGCTTCTCATCTCCATGAGGGAAATATCATGAGATTTCCCAGAAGTCTTAGGAGAAAGCCATGCCCACACGGAGGCCTCATTGGCTTACTCAATGACTATCTCCAAATGAACAGGATAGACTCCGCCCCTACATCTCAATCATGAAATTAACATAAGCACATGACTGCCACACTCAGGAAGGGGAAGAGATTCAAGGCAGCTCTTTTCTCTGTTATAGCTCCCTGAGCACAGCTGTGGAGTTGACAACTGCCTGCTGATTTGTTGTGATTTATGTCTATCTGAGTCTTGAACTCTCATCCCATTCATCCCTGAAATTGAGGGGCTTCAGAGCATCAGTGGCAGAGAGAGGTTTCAGGTGAGACGTACCTCTCTGTGCAGGGACAAGGGAGATGTGCCTGGGGTCGTCTCCTGATGGTTTCCTTTGCATCTTTCTCACTACCACTGTGTGGATGCTAGCTCACAGCGACCCTGGAGGACAGGGTTGAACTCGCCCTGTGGTTTCTGAGATCTTTCTCCTGTGGAGCAGCTGGCAGTTCCTAATTGCTGACCTTGGCACAGTGGAGTCACTGCCCACAAAGTGCATAAAAATGAGAGCTGATACGAAGGGCTCAATAGAAAGCAAACGTTTAGAAAAAAGTGATGATCAACACGCGCAAATATGCTCGGTGCAATTGATTTACGGATTATTCTAAGAGCTGTAAGTGCCTCCAATACAATGATCTTTCCATAATAATTTTAAAAATAGTACATGCTGTTTTAATGTATAAAATCACGGTAGTATGAAGGTGGTAAGTAATACACTGTTCTATCCCTTAGGAACAAGGGTAATAAAACAGAAAGAAGAAAATCAAAACCCTCCCTCCAAAAAAGAGGGACAGAAAAAGGCATTCTGGTGAATGAGAATCCGCTGGGACTCATGGCTTCCCAGCAGCCAAAGAGGATGGGAAAAACCACAAAGGGGTGAATGGATACATTTCCTCAATTGGGGAAGGGGGACGGAGAGAGAAAGAGAGGAGAGTCCAAGAACTAAAGATGGAAAAATGATTCCTCAGAGGAGACACAATCTCCAGGTACTGTAGGTTTCCCCCAGACACTTCTCCTTTAGTACAGTGAATGACGAATGGATGATGACTCTGATCACGTCCAGGGGCAGAGCATGGCACTGACCCGTGGGGCAGGAAAGCCCGGCTTGCAGTACACAGGGCACGCAGCGGCCGGATTCCTCCCCAGTCTGTTTTCACTCCCTGGGTGACGGGCGGGTCACCAACATGGTACTTTCTGGCATTTTGAAAACTCCGAGGCATGGCAACCGCTGTTGCTGCATTTGCATCGCACACCCCGATCAACTCGGAGACCATCTCACCAGAGTCTCCATGGCCAGCCCTCCTGTGGACACTGCAAACTCCTTCGAGTCCTGCCCCAAACGAAATCCTCATGGGTCCACTCCTGCTGAGCCCACAAGGTGAGTGACAAGAAGACAGCCCTCGGTGACCATCTCTCCATCCTTCACTCACACACTAACACCTGCTTTTCTTTCTGGTCCCCAAACCCAGGAGGTAAGCTTGCTCAACCATCCTGGTTAGCTGGCCACCTATAGGCCCAGGCACAGGCCAGGGGTGCGATTTTAGGCCTGTGTGGCTCTTGGAAAGCAATTTACCAAGAAGCATGTGCTCTTCACCCTGATTTTGGCAGCTGTGAGAAACCTAAAGCTCACACTTTTAAGATGCTTTATAAAAGCATGTCCATTACCTTTATGACTTGTCTAAAAGGTTCTTTGCTGAGAAGTGTATGATTAGGGGGCTGGTCCTATGCATGTAATTGGAAGGTTAGGGTTAAGGCTGGGACCTGGTAAAATCCTAAATCCTCAGAGAAAATAAGTGGGAATCGGAACCAAAGAGGTTTGGTTTGCTTGCTTCAGATCTGGGTTTTAAAAGAGTTCATAATGGCAGCAAGGGGAAAAGTCTACCTAAATCTCCTTCACTGTAAAAGAAAGATACTGGATTATTATAGCTGCTTTCTCCACTTATTTTCATAAGATAAAATCAGTGCCTGAAATTCCATTTCAAGAGACATAACTCCATCTCTCCGACCCCCTTACGTTTGGAGGGAAAAAACCACTTCCTTCTGGATTTACTTTCATGAACAACTGATCGAAACTGCATCCCGAGGGAGAAAACAGCACTGTGACTCCCACTTTGATCTCTTCCCCATGGAGAAATTCACTCCCTGCCTGGCTTGCAAGATGTTCATTTGATTGACGTTTGCTCTGATGTGCACACGGCTTTGAACTTCAGACATTTAATTCCCATCAGGCTGCAGTCATTTTTATTCTCCTTCAACAGGATTTACAAGCAGGAGATCAGCAAATGTAGAAGATAAAATAAATTTGCAGAAGCTTTGAATCTTACATCAAAACAGTGTTCAAGTGAGCTCCAATTGGATTTCATTCAGCCTCGGTTCACAGTGTAAATCAACTTTTCAGTGGCGTCTCAGCTTGGAAAGAGAAAGCTAGAAAGGAGAGAGATACACATAGCAGTTGGGGTTCACTTCCAGAATCTCTCTCGTGGTCTTTGTTTAAATTTCCCAGGGAAGGTGACTTACCAGGCGAATTGCTCAGTACCCTGGGTTTTCCTCAAATTTTCCAGCAAAGCCTGCCCAATTTATCACATAGCTCACTGCAGCCACACCCACTGTCAGGGCTCCAAGAGTGGTGGTGGAATGCTGCAGTACACATGGGTGCATTTTCAAGGTAATAATTGAAAAGGCAGAACCCCCCCATGGATATCTCAGAAGAGCAAGGCTTCAACTTTCGGCTGAGCTCATAAACATAGTGAGAGAAGGGTGTGTGAGATTTTTTTTTACTTGTGTGATTGCTTCCAATCCCTACGAAGACACTATCAAGGAGCCCTTGAGGCACAGTGGGTTAAGCACTGGGTTACTCACTGCAAGATCAGCAGTTCAAACCCACCAGCTGCTCCAAGGGAGAGAGATGAGGCTGTCTGCTCCTGGAAAGATTCACAACCTCTATCAGGGTACTATGACTTGAGGGCAGTGGGTTAGGACACCATGAGTTTGAAGCCATTGGAGAAGACCTAACCAAACCACCCCAAAGATGGGGCACACAAGGGGAGGGTGTGAGGTGGGGCGGAGCAACTATTCCTGGGAGCAATACTTAGGATCAGATCAGAAGCTGGTCTGGAACAGCTGGTCTAGGGGACTGGGAATCGAACTCGAACCCAGGACAAGCTCAACTACAAGCTGCATTTGAAAAGCGGCACACAGCACTATGGGATACAAAGGAGGCAAAACTCCTTAACAGCTGCAGGAGCCACGGCACGGTCTAGATGCTGAAAAATGCCCAGGCCTGTCTAGTGTCTGTCTAATGGTGATAGGACGGCATAGCACTTCACCTTCATTCTGCCGGTTGCCGCTCATTCTCTTTGGCAAATGTCTGCTCTCCAAATATTTGAGCAACACCAGTTGAAAAGAATTAAACAAGAATGTCCTTATCTCCCACTTAACCACCCTGAGAATAAAGTTAAACAAAGAAAGGGGCTAAGATAAAAATCAAACATCTGCACTGGCAAATATTTAAACTCTGCTTGAATGGTGGAGGACAGGGAAGGATCACTTCAAAAAGCAACTATCACACCTATCAAGTAAGTGATCCTCGGTCCCCCAACCCCCAGCACCAAGTTCACTTATTCAAACACCCGAATGAATGGGCAAACTGAAAAGCTGTCAAGTCACGTGTAATTGAGTTTTTTCGAGAAATGGCTTTTCCTTCCACCTGGTTGAGATTGGAGTGATAAGTCACATTCTTTTTGTTCTTATCAGTTATAGGGAGATTAAACCTCTGGGGTTCGGCAGCTCAGGCAGATGGGAAACGAGGGCTGGATTCAAAGGCCTTGGAAGGTAAGGCTTTCAGAGCAATAAAGCTTTCTATCACCGACTGGCCGTCTGTGTCTCTTTGAAGCCCCAATCACAGTCTCTTCAATGTCCTCCACCGAACAGATGACGGTAAGGAAAGGCTGGTGATCCTGTGCACTGCTGACACGTCCCCACTGCTGGGGGGTCCGTTTGTTTCCTCACCAAAGCTTGGGAAGCCTTCACCGGTGACAGCGAGGGGATTTAGGAGAAGGTTCACAGCCAAATGAAAACCTTGTCTGTCCCTTCCTCAGTCCACAGAGACAGAAGTGTCCAATGGCTGGCTCCTCGATGGTTATTCCAATGCTCTCGTCTTCCCCTGACCTTTGCCATCAAATAAACACCACGCTGTACAGTTACTGGTTTGCATACCCTGTGCCCTATCTAGGAAGACGGACTTCTTTTTCCTTGTGGGTTTACCCCCGAGCCTACCTGTGAGGGAACAACTTGAACGGCCGCTCACTGAATGAAGAAGACCGCAGAGGCTGATGGGTCTCAGGACTATCGAGCAGAGACCGAGACGAGGTTGTGTTGTCTTGTCCCCCGCTTGTGTCCACACAGTTCTTAGTACCCAGCAGACAGCCCAGAGTAGCATGACATTGACATCAAAGGACATCAGAGCTGGAGAATGACCTTGGGGTGACCCAGGCACATACACTCTGGGGAGGTGGGAGGTTTGTTCAAATGCCCCTGCTTGGTCGAGAAACAGGAAACATAAGAAGCCGAGCAGCTCTGGCTAATGAAGTGTCTTCAAAAGGCATTGCTGTCCCATATTAGAGACTTGATACAGCTATGAGTGTGTGGATAGATACGTATCTCACCAGACCAGAGCAGCCAAATTCCCCCGCAAAGAGGGTAGAGACAGATTTTTAAAGAAATCTTGCCCTTCCTTGGAAACACTTCGGCTATTTTTGTACAATGAAACACATAAAAAGCTCAAAGGAAATGTCTGGTCCACAGCTAAGAGAAGATCTATTTCTTAAAGCTCGTCTGGGCCACTAGCTAGTTTCTTTTAGAGACCAGATTTTAAAAAGGAAATCATAAGACCATTCTCCCCTCTAAAAATCTATAAAGGGGAAAAAAATCTATAAAGGATAACTGGTGAAATTTAGTATTCTAAGCACTGCAGCAGGTTCTCCCTTCCCCCACGCCCTTGCTTCTGTGAAGGTCACAGAAAATCCAGAAAGCTGGAATGGTTGCCGATCCAAAGGCAGATGAAGATACTCATGAAGTGGTCTGAAAAGAAATATAAATGTTCATACACACACACACACACACACACACACCTAACAAATGACAAAAGTGGTTGCAGGGGCAGTTTAACACCAGGAAAAATTAACCAAACTAAGAAAGCTTTATAGTCAAATAATTGAGAGATTTCAAAGGGTCTAAACAACCTAAAGTAAAATTCTAATGATAAACACATGGTCTGGTGTATTAACTAGGAGATGTTATTCCCATTTTACAACTGGTCTAATAGGCTATCACCCCAAAAAGAGAGAGGAATGGAGGCAGATTCCAAACCTATTCCCACTGAATCTTATCTGCTTGAAAATATTTCTTCTTCTGTAAAACTGAGGGAAGGGACAGAGGGACAGTATCTATCCTACTGGATTGTTGAGAATTAGAATTAGAATTAGATGTATTCCTTGCCTCAAAGCTTTCAATAGAGTCAAAACATAAATATATTTCTTTAAATAGAAAATACACCCGACTCTTTTACATAGGCTCTAGAATGCAGGGGGATCGGCAGCTTTCTGAAATGCAAATTATGCTCCAAAATCTTAACAGAATTTTGAGCTCAACTCAAGCCTTTTTGGTATCCATATCCAGAAAGACTCTCTGTCTCATTTAGCTTGCCTGCCAGTGATCAGAATTCTTGGAATTGCCTGAAGATGAAAATTTAAAGTAAAATAGTGAAAATGACTTGAAAGAATCTGACTTGCAGCGCAAAATTCTGGAGGCAGAAGCATCAAACACATCTTCCTGGGGACCGAGGGTCAGCAGGAAAAGTAAACTCTGTTACGAAGTTACATTTTCTGGCTTAAGACACAGTGAAGCCGGAGAACAACAGTCCTTAAGTCACATGGTTTTATTTTCCCTAAGCATAGGAATGTGCCACTTGACTGTTCTGTGGTCATTTGCAACTGCTGTGATGTTGGAAGGCATTCCACCAGCATTTTAAGTTCGTCACTCATGATGAACAGGCTTCGATGGAGGTTGCAGACTGAGACTAGGAAGAAGATCCTGATCATCTACGTAAAAATGCAGCCAGTGAAGCAGTGAAACATTGTGTCGCCCAGGGGAGCCTGACCTCTCAGATCCAGGGGGAGGGGGGACCGGGACCCCTGCCATTGAGGCAAGGCTGACTCGGAGGTAACTGTCTATGAGAGCAGAGCGGATAGCCCTGACTTTCTCTGGGGGAGGTGCTGGTGATTTCAAACTGCCAGTCATGTGGCTCACTGCCCAACTCGCAGCCACTCCACCACTGATTGACAACAGAGGAAGGCACTCACGAGATGGGGAAGGATGTCTCCTTGATGCAGATTGGACATCAATGGCTCACGTGAGTAAAACTTTAGGAACCTTCAGTTGCTGATACAGCCTTGCTTAAAAGGAGAAACAGCTGTTATAAGCACTTACTAATGTGGAATGCACTAAGTATAGAGCTAGGAAAATGAGAAGTCATCAAAAATTGAAATGGAATGTATGGAAACAAATATCCTAGGCACTTTGAGATGAAATTGAGGGATATTTGCCATTTTGAAATCAGGCAAAAAATATGGACTACAAAGCCAAGAATGACAAAATGAATAACAACAGTGTACCACTCATCATCAAAAAGAACGTTTCAAGATTCAGTGGTAAGTACAACACTGTCAAGGGAAAGGATATCATGTGCCAGGAGGGAAGCGCCATTAACGTGCCTATTTTCCAATTTACTCACCAACCACTAATGTCAAAGAAGAAGAAATTGAAAATTCTGAGCAACTTCTGCCGTCTTAAATTAATCCAACAAACACAAGCAAGATGCAGTACTAATTAGTGGTGATTAGATTACAAAAGCTGGAAACAAGGACTAAGGAACAGTCGTTGGAAACTATGGCCTTGGTGAAGGACATGATACTGGATATCATGAGATTTAGTTTTGCAAGACCAACAACTTCTTTACTACAAACATCCCTCTTCCCAACAATATAAGTCATAATGACATACATGGATGTAGGCTAATGAAATAAATAAAAACAAAATTGACTGACTACATCTGTGGAAAGAGGTGTTGGAGAAACTCAGTATCATCAGTGAGAAAAAGTCCAGAAAGGCTGAATGTGGAACAGATTATCAACTGTTTTGGGGTTGAAGCAGAAGAAAATGAAAATAAGTCCATGAGAATAAAATTATATGTTCCATCTTTGGTCATTTAAGTGCTGTCCAATGGGTTGTGGATGACATCACCAACAAAGAAAGCAGAAGTTTATTTTAAATAAAGGAAGGAAATACAAAAGTAGATCTAAGACTCTGATATTCTTAAAAGAAAAGCAGTTGAAGGGAAAGAGGAAAATGATATATATAAAAAACCTTCAAGGGCTGTTTAAGAAGACAAATTAGAATATTAATAGAGAAGAAAATGGCAAGCATTTCTGCTGAAAGAACGGGGGAAAAACATTCATACCTCGAGTTACAGCACTGAAGGAATCTACAGGAAAATATTATATTCCTCAGGAAGTCTTAAAAGAAGAAGGAAGAAGTCAGCGAACCCCAAAGACCAGTCAACGTTCAACCATTTCAGGAGGTAATGTATGATCAGGAACTGATGGACTTGAAGGAAAAATAAATCCAGCTACACTGAAGGCACTCATACAAAACAAGGCTCCAGGAATTGAAGGAATGTTGAGACGTTTCAACAACTATGCAATGCTGGAAGCGCTCCTGCATCTAAGCCAAGAAAGTTGGAAGACAGCTACCTGGCTGGCTGACCAGAAGAGATCCAGATTTGTGCCTATTCTACAGAAGGCTACCCCAGAAAAAGATGAGTGAATTATGGAACAATATCAACAATATCGCACACATAAGAACATTTTTCTTCCATGAAGATAATTTAAAAATAGTTGCCACAGGACATCAGCAGGGAGCTGCCAGAAATTTCAGCCAGATTCAGAAGATATGTATCTTCGCCCTCTCTCACTAACATAAGCATGAAAGTATTTGAAGTGAAAATAACAGAAATAAAAACCGCGCTCTCGACTAATCTCAACTGCCTGCCAGACACCTTCCACGAATGACTCGTGTGTAACTTAAAGTCAAAAGCAGCATGTCTAAAACAAATTCATCACTTTCCTCTCAATTTTTTCTTGGCTTATATTTTCACTGTGATCTTTTCATATTTAATAAAGCATGATCCTTTGAGATACTCGATTTAAAATTTAGAGTCATGTTTCCCCAATAAAACAATAGTTGTCATATTTTATACACTTCCTAGATCTGCAAGTCGATGTACTTCCATCTCAACGCAAATGGCCCCTGCATTACTGTACTCCTTCCTCAAAAGGCCACACATATTCAGGATGCTCCAACTTGCCATTTTCTCATAGGGGACCCAACTCTCTTGTCATTGACTGAACAAATTTCTCCAAATCACAGACTGGGCCACAACCCATTCTTTGCATTAAAACCCTCCACAGGGGCTGAGCCCCAGTGGCATAGTGGTTGCATGAGGGACTGTGACCCACAGGGTTGGCGGTTCAAATCCACCAGCAGCTCTCCAGGAGCAAGGATGGGCTTCCTACTCCCACCAGGGAAGTGATGCTCCTCCCCCCCAAAAAATTTTGTTTAAAAAAAAAAAACAAACCACAGCTCCACGGGGTTAATATTTTACTTTGTATTGAAAGAAATCTGTCTAGCTGGCATAGATTGACACCTCTCCAGTTATCGTCCCCCTAACCACTCTGTTGCTTTATGGATTCTTACTCTCTTTTTTGGAACAGCCTTATCCCAGATGTACCTGTTAAAATCTCACGCTTCCACAAGATTTCAACTGTCATTTTCCAGCAGGTTTCAGTGCTCAGATACTTCTCGTCATAATCAATCTTACTGTCTTTAAGACAGTCTTTGAATTTCTTTCAGGACCCTTGCCACAGTGTGCCTTAGCTTAGTCTACAGACATATACCATCAGGAACCCAAACGATCTAAGTTGATTCATTCATCTCATCATAGTGGATACTATCTAGGATAGTGCCCTAAATAGAATCTTCTACAAGGCACAAGTCTATTGGAGTGAAAATTATAGATGCATTAATATTTGGATATAGGAAAATGACTAAAGCCAACTGAAAAACAAAATCAATACCAACTTAGCATTTATATCAGAATTTACAATGGAATAATATACAAATGAAAGCAACTACTGTCACAAATAAGCCTAAAATAATGAATACTACCACTTTGCCTAAGCTAACAAGGTTCAACACTTCTGAAAATATCACTATCCATACCCTATTGCCACTGAATCAGTTTGAGTCACTGTGGCCTCACAGGGCAAGGCTGTATGTACATCTTTTACAGAAGCAGACAAACTCATCTTTCGCCCATAAAGTGGCTGGTGGGTTCTAACAGATAACTTTTTGGTTAATGTCAAGCACTTAATATTTAGGGCTCCTATATCATTACTACTAGAACTCAAAAAAAAAAAAAGAGAGAGAGAAAGATAAAATTAGGTTTGTTATTATTCAACGACTCTTCCTGAAAATATTTTTAGAGGACCTGTTCAAGGAATGTATTTTGAGTACAAAGCTGAGTGGGATCCTTGAATTCAAGTCACTCGGAAGAATACAAGGGCACTTCAAAAGAAGTTCGTGGGGAAAGTCCATGATCTTTAATAGCAGTTTTCCACAAACTTAAAAAAAACAACAAAAACATTTTGGTGGCATATCATTCACATATCATAACTTATTCAATCATATGACAATTTGTGCATTCGTTACCTCAATCAAGTTCAGAACCTTTTCTTCTCATGTTCACTGTTGCTAGCTGCATATTTCCCCCCACTCTCCCTTGCCATGGCTCTAGGCAGTTATCAAGCCAGTTACTATCTCTACAGACCTATCTATCCTGAATTTCATAGACAGAAAATCATACGAAACACAATCAGGAAGAAAACAACCACACAAACCCAACAATAATGACTAGTCCAAATAGTGAAAAACCTCAATTAAGGAAAAGCAGAAAATATTAAAAATGGACACAATCTTAAAATGGGTCAAAAGGGATGTAAAATAATAAGGCACTACAATTTAACCTAACTGCATCTGTCACCATCAATTGTACAATGGTGCCCAATAGCATGGCTATTCCCATCTCTCTACTTTGGTCAGAGGGGATTCACCAGAGGCTTAATCCATGCAGGGACAGAGCAAACAGATTTTGAGTTTCCACTGTCATTCATTCACAGCCTTCTGCAGAATGGATTTTCTTCAGATTTGGATTTTATCATTTGCCATCCTTGAATTACATGAGCTGGTGCTTCTTCCCTGAGGACTTAGTTGACATCTCACTTACAATGGCTATTTATTCAAAGACAAGTGTGTTAGTCTGGGTAGATTAGAAAAGCAAATTCATATGTACGAGAGGAATGGAACATTGTGAAAGCATCCCAACAGTGTTCAGTCCAAGGTCATAAATCCGATCGATATTAGCCCATATGTCCAATACTAGTCTATAAAGCCTTCTTCACACTCACAAAGTATAAGCAATGACACCAGGGCAATCACAGGACAGTAGGTGGAGCCTTGTGTATACAGTGGCAATAGACGCATCTCAGCGCTGGCAGGTGTCTCTCCTCATGGATCCTCCAGTTTCCAGGGCTCAGCATACTGCCAAGTGTCTTGTCAGCTGCAATGTCTCCCAAAGACTGAGTCTTGTGTTTCTCACCTCTAATAGGAAATATCATGAGATTTCCCAAAATTCTCAGGAGAAAGCTATGCCCACAGAGGTCTTACTGGCCATCTCTAGCTTGACAGGCTAGACTCCACCCGCCCCCCACTCCCAACTCAGAAATTGACACAAAAGTACATGACTGCCACAGACCACCCCTTGTCAACTTGACACTTTCACATAATTCTGTAACCATAGGTAATTTTCAAACAATAAAATCATATCTGTACCTATCAGGATAAAACTAAATGCATACATCATTTTATATGTGAACAAGACAAAAAAACATCCTATGCCTTACAATTGCAGTTAAGTAACATCTTAATCCCTTAATTTTATGAATAGGATTATATTCCCCCAACTATGAGAGTTTGTAAGCCAACCGCTTCATGTCTTTATTCCCTCAATTTGGGGTATTCAATTTCTATATTGCCCACTTACATCAACCCAGTGCTCTGAGGAAACAATCATATTTTTCTATGTGAAGAACTTTCATTCCAGTTGAATCCTTGTGAAGTCTGCATCCATAAGCAAAATCAAATCAGGACAGGCCATCCATAAGTTCTACAGCAAAGGGGCTGAGCCCCAGTGGCGTAGTGGTTGTGTGCAGGACTGCAGCCCACTGGGTTGGAGGTTGGTTCAAATCCAGCCGCCCACCACCAAAGGGCAGTGATGCCCCCCCCGCGCCCCCCCCCCCCCCAAAAAAAAAAAAAACCTAAAGAAATTCTACAGCAAAATGCACCAAAATCAGAGTCTCAGATAGCTTCCTCTGGTTGGGTTCTGGTCATCTCAAGATGGGCTGTCTCACTTAGCATCACCAGGGTATCCATAGGTTGCCTTCCCTTTAGACAACACCCCCATCACAAATTCTCAGCAAGCCTAGCCCTCTCATGCTAGGTCATGAACTTCAGACCAGTCAAGCCACTCTCATCTTCTCTATTTCCTGTGAACCAAGTCCATGGGTGTCAGTGGCCAAATACAACCCGTCTCTTTATTGCTGCATTTCTCCTACTTCCACTCAACAAGTAGTAAATCCAAGTGGACACATAGCAAGCACTTCAGCCTGTCACAGTCTTCAAGACCCCAGACACTGTTCTTCCTGATAGCCAGGCACCACCAACTTTCTTTACTACACTTTGCTAGAGCAGTGACCTCTTCGTGAAAGTTAGCATTGAACAGGGTCATGCCATAACAACTAATTATTCTTAGAGTGGGGTTATCCCCAAAATCCAGATATATATATATATATATATATATATATATATATCTGTTTATACGTGTATCTGGTTTACGTCACAGACATCCCACAAACTTTTTGAAGCCCCCTTTGCATGTTGAACACTGTGAGGCTACTTCCCTCACAGCTGCCCAGAATCAAGCCTTAGTCATTCCTGTTGCTACCTTTTCCAACAACCACATTATTAGACATCAATGGCTATTTTCTGCCCATTCCCATATGTACTACATCAATAAAATCAAGCTAGGTCTTCTAGTCTTCCCTTGATCAACAGGTAAAATCGCCTTAAAGTTTTTATCTCATAATTTTATTCTTTCTCTAAAATCTTACATCAGTACTTTCATTTCCATAACAAAAGCATATTGGGTGTTTACTATGCTTCAGATGGTGAAAATAAAACGTAGACATTGTCCGTTACTTAAGCTATGGAGACCTACAGATGAATGAAATAAATCTCAACAACATATTTAACCCAGTAATTTTATAATCTTATATTGGGGGAGTGTGGCGCTGGTGATACAAGGATTAAGTGTTGAGCTGCAATGCTCATGGAGGGCAGTTCAAATCCCCCAGTAGCTTCTCAGGAAAAAAACTGGACTTTCTTTTTTTTTTTTGGGGGGGGGGGGGGGGGGGGGGCAATCACTGCCCTGGTGGGAGTAGGAAGCCTAGCCTTGCTCCTGGAGAGCTGCTGCTAGATTTGAATCGCCAGCCCTGTGGGCCGCAGTCCTGCACACAACCACTACTCCACCGGGGCTCAGCCCCGAAAAACTGGACTTTCTTCTCCCATCAACAGTTACAGTCTGGGAAACCCACAGGGGGTCACCTGGAGTCTGCAGTCATTGGGTGGCAGTGAGAGTCTGGGGTATGATATCTAAGAGCCCTGGTGACATGGCAGTTACATGTTCTACTAACATAAGGTCAGCAGTTTGAAACCACTAGCTACTCCACAGGAGAAAAGGGGAAAGGCAAGGCTGTCTACTCCTGTAAAGAGTTACAGTAGTCTCAGACACCCACAGGGGCAGTTCTGCCTTGTCCTTTAAGGTTGCTTGAATCCCGCTGAAATGGACTCAATAGCAGTGAGTGATGTCTGTTATTAATCCAGCTTCCTCAACTGTTTCTTCCTTCATTTGCCCCGGAAACAAGGCACACTCCTCAGCTCTCTCATGCCCATTGCCAACGATGGAATTTTCTCGTTGACCTCCTGTTTCTAGAACTCTCTCCTTTCATCTATGTGCGAATCCTTTTTTCCCTCTCTACTACTCAACTGAAGTGTGAACGAATGAATGAGTGATTTAATCTTCACAGGCTTCATAATGTCACTCTGTTCCCCCAGAGTAATTTCATGTGCACCCACCCCACCTCCCTGAAGAAAAAAAAAAGGGAAAACAAATTCTGTGATGGAGTCTAAAATTTACTAATTTGGGAAGCAGGGAAAGTGAGAAAAATGAATGTACTTTGAGAGTTGGTCAGCTCTCTGGATTGGATTTAGTTGAAAGTGTTTCTCATTTTGCCACTGAGGAAACTGAGGACCCAAACGCCACGAAAACATCCCCAGATCGTGTTGCCAAGTGGCAGCGCAGAGACCCATGCACTCTTAGACTGAGAGTGCCGAGTGCTCGGAGTTCCTGTCGACTCGCTGGGACCCAGGGGACATAGAAGAGCTGCCCCATTGTCCGTAGGTGGGGGTCTTTATGGAAGCCTGTTGCTGGAAGGTCTCTTCCCTAGGAAACTGCTGGTGAATTCAATTTGCCAATCTTTCAGTTAGCAACCAGGTGTTTAATCATTTTCCCCACAGAGGGTTCTTAGAACTATATTTCTGTGACAGTCTTCATCATCCCTGAAGTTAAACAGTAATGAAAGGAAAAACTAGTTCTACAAAGAAATGCAATTTTTCATGGCACAGACTGAGTTCAATTAAAACGAAACCAAAAAAGGCTCGTCTCTCCTTACCAATTAATGAAAGCTCATGTTGGAGTTCTGTGTAGAACACAACTACCTCCCCTCCACCCCCACCTCTCCAAACCCCTCATCTGAAGCTGTTGATTGTCTCCCTAAAATGAAAGTGTATCTTCTAATCTATGATAAAGTCCTTAAGAGGTATGAAGATTACAGGTTAGCACGCTGATCATGGAAATTAAAACACAACAGGTCTGTCACTAACCCATTCCTGTCTCCTATGACATCAGCGATATTTAAAGAACTTGAAATGCCAATAGAGAAAAAACAACAACTCCAAGATATCCCACAAGATATACAGCAATTTGTATCGTAGCACTCCTCTGATGTTGACAATCCTCTTTTTACATTCATATGTACAAAAGGAGTAACTTCTTTAAGAGAACTAGTCCTGAAGAAAGGAAGAGAAAGTTCTTGGAGTGACAGCTTGGGTAGAGTTAACAAAACTTTGACTTCGATGGGTCATGTTCCAGTTTCATTTTCTGTCCTTTCCCTAAGATGGCTATAGCGTGGCTATCCAATTGTTATCAGGAACCTGTGCTCTTGTAGCAGATAAGCTAGCTAATCACTCTGTGGGTCACACAAAACCCTCAAGAGGCTAAAGGAGAGGATCTAACTCCTAAAACCATGAAAGTGTACAACAGCAGTTCTCTGACCCCCTTTGGGGTTGAAAGCCCCTTTCCGTGGGGTCACCCCATTCATAACATCAGCAAAGTGACAGTTATGAAGTATCAATGAGGATAGCTTTATGGTCTGGGGGTCACCACAACATGAGGAACTGTATTAAAGAGTCGTGGCATTAGGAAGAGTGAGAAGCTCTGTTCTAGAAGGTGCCAGCCGGAGAGAAAGATTCTATTTGGGTATACAGGAAATGGGTAAGTACCATTTGTCCTCCCCAGGGACTGCATCAATCTTGGTGGATGCGCATCAAGTCAGAAAATAAAAGAACAGGAACCCCATTTGACAATGCTCCATATTCTCTCTCTGGCCAGTGAAAGCTTTACATATCCTGTGAAGTATAGGAGAGAATTACTTGCAGAGCTCAAAGTTCTGACCTCTAGGTGGCTGGCTGAAGGGAGCAAGAACAGCTTTCTCTTACTGACACTAGCTCCACCAGCGGATGCCTTCGTTCTTGTCAAATTTGATGACTCCTCAATGCCATGTCAATGCCAATGCTAACATGCTACTATGTGACTCTGCCTAACACTGCATTCCTCAAAAGGCCCTGTCAATTCCTGATGTGATCCATACCACATTTGCTAGTACATAAACACCAAGTAAGGCCAAGGGTTCCTTCAAACCCTATTTTGAAGAAAGAAAAAAAAAAAAAAAAGACAAAACATTCAAGTCCATTTTCCTATCTTTCTCCCCCAGTCCACCTTTTCGTCTGCTCCCTCCTTACATAAAAAAAGATCAAGCGTGAACAATAAGAAACATCTAGAGGTTGGGCTGCGGCAAGGAAGAGAGACTGGATTAAGAGATGCAGAAGATAACATTACTGATCGACTCAGGCAATACCCAGAGCCAACACCAGCAGTGCCCGCTGACCATGTGAGGGTTTCAGAAGCACATGGCAGCACGCCGTCTTTGTGGCAAGTCAGGTCTCGAGGGAAGATGCTCTCAAAGGTGCGGATAAAGGACCTACTGTGCATTCCATCAAAGTGGAGGGGATGAGAAATGGTGTTTGAACAGACAAGACAGGGGGGGCTTGTGGACCAGACATTCCTATCATCCTGGAGGTCAGGAGTGGCAAATTCCCATACATATTCCTACACACCTGGGCCAGTCAGGTGATAAAGGTGGAGGAGGTGGGAGGGTGTGATATAGCCTGCGGGGAAGACCCCCCCACCCCCAGCTCCAGGCCTGAGCTGAGCAGGGAATGCCTTGCCCTGTCCCCCTAAGGGCGAGCTGCTCTTCATGAAAGCTGGTTGTTGCCAGTGGGAGTGTGGGCCCGGTGAGGCCAGATGTTTGGATTTTTAATTTTCCGTCCACAAAAAGACAGAAATTGGGACTTTAAAAATGTGTAATTGCCGCAAGTTTTAAATGTTGGCAACCCATTTAAAAACTTATAAATTTAAAAACCTCTCAAACATCTTGTGGGCCAAATAAAATACCTCTGCAGGCCAGATATAGTCCATGGACTTAATTATGTGTTTATGTGTCTGTACTGTGCTTGTGGAGAGCCCAGGAGCACTGCCCCCTCACCCAGTGCGACACAAAGGGGGCTGTTGATTAGATTATAGGACTCACTGGACCGACTCTCCAAACCCTGTTATTTTAAGTGATAGTGCTGAAAATGAGTTTGTCTTCAGTTAAGCCGTGGTCTATTTATTTTCTTTTTCCATATTAGAGAACATTAATTCTTCAGATCATTCCTTCAACAAACATTTGCAGCATGCCTGATCACTATGCTCAAAATAATTAACTTCTGAGGTTCCCGAGTAGGATTTTTAAGATTGGACTTGTCTGAGTGGGAAAATATCAAAAAGCACCTGAGAAATCAATTTTCAAGCCCTCTGTAGAGTCCCTCTGCTTTCAGCAGAGCAGAACCTTTAGGGTCTGCTGAACAGAATCTTGTCGGAGAAAGCATTCATGTCTCTTTCCAGGAGTAGACTTTAAAAAAGAAAAAAAAAAGAAAAAGTTAAGCTTTGGTAAAGAAAAGCAGATATGGATTATAATGCAGCAAAAATGAAACGTTAGGCTTGAAACAAAAAGAGGAGATTAGCTTCTTAAAATGCTTTATTAAAACATTATCGGGCTGAGCCCCGGTGGCGTAGTGGTTGTGCGCGGGACTGCGGCCCACTGGGACGGAGGTTCAATTCCAGCAGTGGGGCTGGGCCTCCTACTCCCACCGCCGGAGAGCAGTGATGCCCCCCCCCCCCAAAAAAAAACAAACCATTATCGTAGCACAAACATATCTGTAGTGCACTTAGAGATGCAGCAAAGCCAACAAGCCACCAGGAGACAAACTATCAGACACACCAAGAGCTGGACGATGGGCAACTCTTCTTGAGATGAGCCAACGACTGAATTGTATGTGAGGTAGATTATGAACCAACCACCCTGTTTACAACAAACAAAGAGGAGGGAAAACCTCCCAACAGCTAAGGTGTCATTGGGTGAACACTGAGCTTTAAAACTATCTCAGAAAGGAGCCCTGGTGGTACAATGAATTAAACACTGGCCAGTTCACTGTAAGCACAGCATTTCGAACTCACCAGTCAAGCCAGGGGAAAAAGATGAGACCTTCCAACCCAGTACAGATTTACAGCCTCAGATACACACAGGATTTGGAGTCAGAACCGACTCGCTGGCAGTAAGTTTGGTATCTTGGAAGAATGGAACAAGATCCCAAACTGAGATGGAAGATTGGGAACCCTGGGCCCAGTTGTTTATACTCATTACGATGTTGTTGTTACTGCCAAAGAGCAGACCCGTGACCCCACGTGCAACAGAATGCAGCGCTGCCTGGCGGCTGGATTGCTGTGACGCGTGGGGATTTCACCCACTCGTTTTCAGAAGTACGTCCCCAGGCCTTCTTACCAGTCTGCCTTTATCGGAAGCTGTTCTGGAACCTGCTCAGTATCATAGCAACACACGAGACGGGCCCCAGGCTCCCCTGAGGGGCACTGACTGGGCATCCAACCTGCATTTCTGGCATGAAGGGCGAACGCTTTACCATGAAGCCACCATTCCCTTACACTTAATAGAGACAACTAATAATACAGCTCTCTATCATAATTCAGCCCAGTATAATGCATGGGCACATGATTTTAAAAAGACTGGCTCTACAACCACAAACCCTTCCAGTTTGGGAGAACCCCAACAATAATCTTTAGTCTATTTTCCTTAGAGGCTTCAATCACTACTATTTTTACTGCACATGTTCAGTCACATATCTTAATTTAAAATGTTTATTTATGTATATAATTTAAAGAAACTATATATGCTATGACTGTACGTTAAAAAAAAAAAAAAAAGAGCCTCTTGACCTGGAGAATACTGAGAACAAAACAACAACAATTAACCAATAAGAAAGTTTGTTTATACGCAAATTAAGTATTACCACACCCACCCCCCAGACACATACACCTAATAACTCTGTGAGGTAGGTATTATTACCCTCATTTCACAGATGAAGAAACATGATCAAAGCCCTTAGGCAACTTCCCAAGGTCAACTTGTAAGTGAAAGAGGTATGATTCAAATCCAAAGCTGTCTGGTTGCAAAACAAACTGTTTTAATCATGTCCTTAAATTGCTTCCCAAGACTGGGAGGGCTTCGTTTCTCTACTTACCCTGGCATGCAAAATAGACATTTTTGGGAAGAGATTGGAATGAGTTCTGCAAAAGGTCACAGCTTTTGCAGAAAGTCACCCAGGTAAAAATGCCACAGGAGCGACTGAGCACAGAAGACCAAGGATTCTTACCCTGATTCACCTCTAATAACTTCCTACTTACTGTTTGCATGTTTGAGTCTTCATGAAACAACTGAAGGAGCCCTGTAATTTAGGGAGCCAAAGTGCCCAGCTGATAAGCATCATGGGGCTAACTGCAAGGTCAGCAGTTCAAAATCACCAGTCCCTCCCAGGGAGAAAGCCGGGGGTGGGTGGAGGTGTTTGGTTTGAATGCTCAGCGGATGACTACAAAAGCACACCCTCGGAGTTTACTCCTAAAGTGCTGACATGTGCAAGGTGACCAGTCGTCTTGCTGTTTAACAATTTAACAACATCCTGCGGCATTTTAAAATTAAAATAAATATATTACAATACTATTTTTGCGCTCTATGAACATTTTTGTTGCTCCATATGGCCCAAAATTTTAATCAGGAACCCCACCCTCCGGTCAAGGATGCCCTGCTTAAAATCTGGTCACTTTAGACATGTGTCCCCCTGTGAGAGTTCAAGTCAGAGTCAAGGAGAAGATTTGAAGATTTGAAGATCAGGATAGTCCTCATCCCCCATTTCCTCCTGCAACCAGCTCTGATACCTCTTTACTGATCCACCAGATACTGTTTTGTTCCCCTGCAAGCCTTCAGACAACTGTATTTTATCTTCAGGACTGCCCTGGTTTTTGATGGAGTCACTCCAAAGGTGGGTCTCTGGCTTTGTCACCGGTCCTGGTGAGGAGGGTGGCATGTGGAGGACCCCCTCAGCTGTGTCAGAGCAAAGGGCCAGTCTCATAAGAGACAGCCCGACTCCAATGCCCATCTAACATTGTTACCCAGCTATGTCCAAGAGTACCGTTAAGGTGTCCTGGAGACTACAATAAACAAAATGAAAAATGTGTGGAGAACAGAAACTCTTATTGTATTCACTAAAAGGGATGATTAAATTTATAACTCAGCACTGTCCAAATCACAACCTACTTTCATGCCAAAGCATATTTGATATATGTCCCCTCAAGCTTCTGAATGTGATCGTGTGTGGATGCACGCACACTTCTTCTCCAGATGTGACAAGTTCCTTAACTAGTCTCCTACGGCTAGCAATTTAGTAAATGTGCCATCCTCTCTCTTCTCCGTGGTCCTTGGCACCCTGGTGGCACAGTGGGTTCCGCACTGCGCGGTCAACCTGAAGGTCAGCAGAAGTTGTCACTCCAGTAAAGAGTTACCGTCTTGGAAATCCACAGGGGCCCTGCTAATCTGTCCTATGGGGTCACCATGAGTTAAAATGGACTTCATGACAGTGAGGTTGGGATTTGGGTTTAAATGGCACTATAATGATTTTAAGACTTTAATTTTATAGACATAATTGACATAGCCATGGCCACATCAAATAAGACACGAATATTTGAAGGTTACTGAATTTTTTTCTTATGCCACACACCTGCTATATTTCTTCTCTTGTGCGTTTCTGCTGTGCCAAAATTTACCCTACCTAATAGGTACTGCAAGGTGGTGTAATGGGTTTAAGTGTTGGGCTGCTAATCAAAAGGTCAGGGGTTCAAACCCATCAACCACTTTGGGGAAGATAGAAGAAGCTATTTACCCGTGTATAGATTTAGCCTCATATGCCCCAGCAAGGGTTCTCAAATTATGGCCTGCGGCCACATATGGCCCACTGAGAACATTTATCTGGCCAGCTGGGTGTCTTTGCTTCTGCTGCTGCTGCTGCTTAGTAGCTGACTCATCCCAGGCCCATAGTGAATTTGTTCATAATTTGTTTGTTTAAACTACGGTCCGGCCCTCCAACAGTCTGAGGGACAGTGAACTGGCCCCCTGTTTAAAAAGTTTGAGGACCCCTGCCCCAAGGCTTGGATCAACTTTGTCCTACAGGATTAATAGGAGTTCAAACAGACTTGATGGTAGTGGGATCACCCTCCTTTCCCCCACCCCATCATCCCTGCCCAATTTCATTACATTTGCTCCCTGCCCTCACCCCACCCCAAATTCAGAAATTTCTCAAAAGAAGAAACTTTCTTACTATATTTAACTGAATTCAACTTCCTACAAGTAGTTATTAACCACTTAAAATTGTCAGGTGCTGGGGAACAAATGTATGATATCATGGCAGGGGAGGCAGACTCCCCACCAACATGGGATAATACATTAAATTATGTCCCTGTACAGACGGGCAGCTGCAGGAGACCACACGTTCTACCGTGTACCATGGGGTGGATTTGACGGCAGTAAGTTCCTTGATTATTGTTATTATTAATAGTAGCTTTGAGGTCAATAAGTAAAAACATTCCCAACCATCTAGATACTAGTCCTATTTCAATAGTATCTAAAAGCACATGTTTTGTTTATAGCTTTAATTGTAATAGCTACTTAAGTAAGAAGCCGACGTCTTCATTAAGCACTGCCAAGTCAAACCCATTGCTATTAAGTTAACTTCTCAAGTATCTTACAGGATGGAATCGGACTGCTTCACTGACCAGCCAAAGCGGCGGAGTTTTGACCCACATAACCTGCATCATTTTTCCCCCCATAAAGCAGGTAGAATCAAACGAGCAACCAAACAGGTAACAACCCATTCAGCCACCAGACATCCCCCACCTTAAACTTGAGCACCAGAAGGCTACCTTGTGGCTTCTTAGTCGACATCTAACTCCACGGACATCTTTGTAGACTGAGTTGAATCGACATTCAAGGGCCCTGGGGGGCGCAACAGTTTTGGCATCGGGCTACCCCCAATCAGCATTTCAAACCCAACAGCTGGATCTCTGGAGAAAGATGAGGCTTCCTGCTTCTGTAGGGATTTAAACTCAGAAAGCTCCAGCTCACCACTCTCCTATGGGATCAATATAAGTATAAAAAGACTTAAGGGCGGGGTTGAGCCCCGGTGGCGTAGTGGTTGAGTGCGGGACTGTGGCCCACTGGCTTAGCGGTTCAAATCCAGCAGCAGCTCTCCAGGAGCAAAGTTTGGCTTCCTACTCCCACTAGGGCAGTGATGTCACATAAAAAAAAAGAAAGAAAGAAAGAAAGAAAAGAAAGTACAAGCAATCACTTTCCAACCAATAAACCCATGAAAACTAATGTAAAGTCTTACTCCATCATGGAAGGCGGGATGGTGCAGCAGTCTTGAATTGCAGTGAGGGGTGAAGTTAGATGAGCCGTATAAGACGCTTCCACAACCTGCTTGTTCCGGTTGACCACATCCAAGTAGCGATTGAACTTCTCTCGGATTTTTTTCGCTAGCTGTGGGAGAAGAGTGAACAAAATTAATGGTAAACCCAAGACAATAACCCATTGTTCTTTTTTCTAACCAGCTTATTCATTTGTGTCACAAGCTGCAGATATTAACCGTCAGGGAGAAACAGCCAACCTGGGCTCAAGTCTCGTCCCACTGCGTGGGCTGAGATAAAAATGGCAAAATGCCCACCAGTTACGCAAGGCTATGCCGTCAACAATAAAATAGTATCATCTGTCTTACAACCCGGGCTGGAGCATTATCGATGTCTCTTACGATCAAATTCAACTAGAACAAATACCCACCACTACCATGCCTGGTTTTAAAAGAAAATGCAGAGACTAGTGATAGGACTGCCGTCAGGATGACAGGATCAAAGAGAAGAGGCCTCTTCTATGATGGCTCTGGGTTCCCAGAGAATTGTAGGAGGGGAAACAAATGAAGGCAGGAAAAAAGACCGCAACTGCCGCACAACTCCAGGGGGCTCCACTGATACCGCCCTCAACGTAAATGGCCATTCCTGAGAGTTGTACCAGCAGACGTCCATACAAAACAAACTTTCCGGTTAGACACAGACGCTTTTGGTCTGTTGTACCTTTAAGAGCGACAAATACCTTAACTGCTATGAACAGAACACTTTATCATGATTTACTTTCATGTGGGAATAACAAAGGCAAATTCATCACCGCACTGCTTCTCCTGCCATTGTTCCCATCAAATACCACAGCTGAATTACACGTCTCCCAGGAAAGCGGTGTTGTTTTTCTTCCCCCTTAAACAAAATGTTGCCCAAATGAAATGACTGATAGAATTATAGCTAATTGGTTTTGTAGAGCTATTCATTACCCCCGCACTAGAGGAGAACTAATCACCTCCTTTGGGTCGTATGTCTGAACAATCCAATAGCTTGCAGGCTGAGAACATGAACCCAGATCAGAGTCTCTTCATCTGTTACTTCTAAGCCAGTTTTAAAATCTGATTTTGTTCCAGCAATATCCCAGAACCGTCATTCTCAGTTAAAGAGCTGAGCCTCTCACACGTGCTCGAAGTTGTACAAATGCTCACACTGAGGGCAATTTCTGGGCATTATCAAAATGGCATGAAGGTAATAATGTTTACTTCAATAATTTGCTGTTCCGATTTTGGTACTTTTCAGGGAGAGCTTTGTGTATCTTAAAGAGCAGCAAGTCCATTAGTAATGCTATTCACTGCCCTATCATTTTTACTATTAAAAAAGAACCTTCCTTATTGATGGTGTAGCAATAAAATATATAACAGTATAATTTCCCATCTTGAGACCTGTGGCAATTTTACACTCCTCCCTTCTTTGAGGGTGCGTGGCAATGTCTGGAAATATTTGGGGGTGATCTTAACTGGGAGAAGAGTGTTAACAGGTATACAGTAGGTCAAGGCCATGGATACTATTACACACCCAAAATATTCAGGGCAGCCCCCGACAATGATGAATGATCTTGCCAAGTATTTCGGGAGTGCCCAAGGAGCAAAGCCTCAAGTTAAGGAAAAGGCAAGGATCACCATTCCCATTTGTAATTCATCCGTTAGGGCCTAGGCTACAGTCACTTAGTTCCCCACCAATTCACAAGGGTGCCTTAAAGGGAGAAATCTACTAACAAATTCCAACAGCTCTGTTCCTTGTTTTTTGTTTCCCCAGGGAATGCCAAAGAAATATCAACTGTACCAAGAGTCCCTTGAAAATGCAGTCCAAATACAAAATCAGGACCATTCCTTCCTTGGCAGGAGATGTGTGAACTTGCTTTTGTTTTTTAGATCATTTTACTGGGGACTCATGCAACTCTTATCACAATCTTTACATCCATCCATTGTATGCCAAGCACCTTTGCATATTTGTTGCCATAATCATTCTCAACACATTTGCTTTCTTCTTAAGTCCTTGGTATTAGCTCCTCATTGTCCCCCTTCTTCCCCATTTCTCCCCTCCCTCAAGAGCCTTTGATAATTTATAAGTAATTATTATTTTTCCATATCGTCCACTGTCTCATGTCTCCCTTCACTCACTTCCCCGTTGTTTGTACCCCAGGAAAGAGGTTATATGTAGATCTGATAATTTGTTCCCTCTTTCTCCTCCACCTTTACTCCGCCCTCCTGGTATCATCACTTTCACCACTGGTCCTGAAGAGATCATCTGTCCTGGATTTCTCATGTTTCCAGTTCCTATCTGTCACAGTGTCCATCCATCCTCTGGTCTAGCCAGATTTGTGAGGTAGAATTGGGACCATGATGGGGGGTGGGGAGCACTGAAGAACTAGAGGAAAGTTGCATATTTCATCGTTGGTGAACTTGCTTTCTAACACAGCCTTCTTCCCAAAACTCTCACCGTCAGGAGATAAGAGTAGCAGCCCCAGCTTTGAAAACCAAATGCGTATTTCCATTTGCTTGCTCTGTGAGACAAATGTTCTGTAACAGTACGAAAGTGAGGTGTGCTTGAAACAGCTGTATTATTAGCTCCATAAATTTATTTTAAAATAAAAGCAAAGCATGCAACCATTTCTCTCCAGTATACATATGTCTGGTACAGCCATAGATAGTCAAGTGCACACGTAAACGTGGCTGAACCTCATCTGGAAAATATCAAGGGTTTTCCTCTATATATTTGAAGAAGGGTCACAATTTAAAAGTAAAATCCAGATCAATTTAACATAGAGTTAGGAGGCACAAATCTGGCCCACCCTCTGTCCTTATTTAGCCCAAGAGCCGTGCATGGTTCTTAAAATTTCTAATGGTTTAAAAAAAAAAAAAGGTGACACACCCTAATTATATGACATCCAAATGCCGATGTTCATAAATAAAGATGAATTGGAACAGAGTCCCGCTCTGTTGTTTATGTCTAGTCTATGGGTGCTTTCATGCTGCAATGCAGAGCTAAGTAGTTGTGACAGGCACCTGACAGCCACAAACCCTCAAATATTTATTCTCTGGCACTTGATGGAAGAAATTTGTCAACCCTTGGTCTACAGAGTGGAGAAACTTTGCAGTAGGTATAAGTCAGGAGCCTTACTATGTCCCACGACAGAATTGCAATCCTAGTGTGTTTTTAAATTTTTATTTGCTATAATTTCTTTCAATAACTCTCCCCCTGAAGTGAGGAGTCTCTATTGCCCCATATACCTACTATTTGAATCTGGGTCAGTTTGTGGTGGCTTCTCCCAAGAAAGTGTGGCCAAATCCTTCCAGGCTACGTCCTAAGGCAGCTCTGCGTGTCCCTTGTGGGATGTTTGCGCACTTGCTCAAGACAGGCTTTCACGCTATAAGGTGGTGGCGGCCAACACACAAGGGCTCTGGTTGGCAGTGGCAGCTGAGCCCGTCTTCAGATCACCTTCGCTCAGTTTCTACCAATAAAAAAGGGGCGGTCCAAATGGAACAACTAACGTCAACTGATGACAGGAGCCTTGGTGACACAGTGGGTTACACATGGGGCTGCTACCTACAAGGCCCACAGTTCGAAAGCACCAGTCACTCCAGAGACTAGCCTTCCTACCTCTGTAGGCTTGCAAGCCCACAAGGACAGTTCTAGAGGCTGGCTGTGAGTTGAGCTCAACTAGATGGTAGTAAGGAAGGAAGCCAGGGGCGCAGGTGGTTAAGGGCTTTGCTTTGCTGTTCTGAACACACCAGCAGCTCAGCAGGAACCAAACCTGGAGCTCTGCTTCCCAAAAGACAGTGAACTTCCTGGGACACTTCTCCTACAGTGGTCTCAACCTGCAGTTGCCTAACAGTAGCAAAATTGCAGTTATGAAGTAGCAACCAAAATAATGCAATGGTTGGAGGTCACCACCACATGAGGCACTGGGGTCGCTGCTGTGGTCAGAAGAGGTCAAGGGCACTCGACAAGGACACTGCTGTTCGGTCCCTGGGTGGTGTTCAGAAAGAAACCAAAAATGGTTCAATGCTTGTCTAACTCCCCCAGAGGTTGTCTGTTTGAACCCAACCCAAGGTCCCTCAGAAGAAATGCCTGGTGTTCTGTTTCTGAAAGGCCCCAGCCTGCCAAGGGCTATGGAGTTCCATTCTACCTGATACACACAGCGTCACTTTAAGCCGTGCTCTATGGCACATCCGACTAATTTAAAAGGATCTAGTTAGCCCCTTGATCGGCTGTTTCATTTGCAACTTGAAAAGGGAACAGGAATTGAACTTCAGAATCCAAAAACATTTCCCAGTATTTCCGTTTGTCACCAGCGGGGAATAGGAGCACCATTGAACTTCTGACAAGTGAATACACTGAGGCCTAGGGAGGTGAAGAGACTAGACCCCCAGGAAGTGCTCCTGATCCCGCCACCCTCACTGCCTGAAATGACCTTGCCACGACCTTCCCATGGAGAAGGTGCTGGTGACCCCTGCTCTAGAAGCAACCAGTCTTAGGGTGCCAGCCAAGCCCAGGTTGCTTAGCAAAGCACACAATAACTGATGACAGAGAGCCCACGGGGAGATGAAATGCGGAAGAGGGCCAGCTCGCAAAGGGTCAGACTGTTTCGGGGGTCTGTATCCTGCCCTGATCCTGCAGACAGGAGCAGACAAAGGACAAGCTCCACAAAGAGCTACAGGTGGACCCACAATCCTCCTCGGTGTAATTAAAAACATTTTTCTTTCCACAGCTCAGCTTTCATCTTTTATCCTTCTTTATCCTCTCCCCTTCATCCCCCAAGGGGTTTCTGAATGCTGATGAGACAACGGGACTAAAACCATCTTGTCATCTTTGGGGTCAATTCTTGGGCTAGCCAGCATCCAGTCACAGGTCAAATGATCAGTAGGTAGCGTGCTGGTCCCCATGGGAACGGGCTCTAATTTGTCATCATCTCCAGTGACAACGTTTCATCACAACATCAATGAATTTCTTTCTTGCTGAATTTCGCCTCCCTTAATTTTCCCATAGACATGTCTGTCATTTGCATACTTCCCCAGAGGGGCCCCTCTCCCCCCTTGAAAGCTCTTTTACCTTGGCTTTCCACTTCTGAAGGTTTTGGTGGGGGGTGGGGGGGGCGGGGGAGCGCCTGGTTGGACAAAGGTTAAAAGAAAACGAAAATGCAAAGGCACAGTACACACTTTATGCCTGTTTCCTAAAAGGAAGGGCCGGAAGGAGTTTTGAATGTTAGGGAAAGCTTTATTTAAAATATAGAACAATGAGGCTGACAGGTACAGACAAGCAACGCACACCCTAGGGGACTGGAGATTCTGAGTGAAATTCCAACTGAATGTAGAAGAGTTTAACATTTGACATTCAGAAACCTTTGTGCCAGGAGAAGAATGAAATAGTGGGTCCCTCTTCCCTTCCAGCCTTATTATTCAAGAAGAAACCACAGCAAGTTTCAGGGTTCAGTTATTTTAAGGCTATGTGACTCAGAAATCATTTCATCCAGAATGCCACGCGCACACACCTACCCTTTCTGTGCAACATCATTGTAACCGGAAGTTCAAACAGAAAACATCCGCTTTGTTTCCTGGTGCAGACCGCCTGCAGCATAGGCGAAACCCTCTTCAGTCTCTGCTCGTAACATTTTGCAGGTTCCGGACACACAACACGCACTCACCGTCTATTTTCTGGGAATGGAGCTTGGATTTACTTTATGAATAAAAGATACCTTGAGGGCTGATGGTAAGGTTCAAAGGAATCAATAACTATATAAAGCCCAGGGTCAGTACAAAGGGTTATTCATAATGTGATATCCCCGTCTCTGGACTCGAAGGACATAAGATTTTGTTGTTTAAGTGCCATTCAGCCGGGTCGGACCCATAGCGACCCTCTGCACATCAGAATGAAACACCGCCCGGTCCTGCGTCATCCTCACACTGGTTCCCGGGCCTGAGCCCATTGCTGCAGTCACTGTGTCCACCCATCAACTTGAGAGCCTTCCTCTTTTTCCACTGTCCCTCCACTGTACCAAGCACGGTGGCCTTCTCCAGGGATTGGACATGTGTTCAGTGATAGGCCAATCATGTGCGGTCTAAATTTTTCAACAAGAGACCTCTCAGTAAAGGGAGAAAGACTTGAATATCAGCCATTTTATTAATTTAATCCCCCTTCCCTTTTTCTTTTGCAAACACTGCCTATGAAGCCCAGTACACACAAACCTTGGCAGAAACATTTTATTCTCGGATGAACAGTAATATGGCACACAGGATTTGTTGGACCAGACAATCCAGTGCTGCCACGTCATAGCTAAAGAAACCAGGCAAATTATTTTTTGAGAACTGCCTCTACACAGGGTAGACTAGTGGCTGCTTTGTGATACTGCTTGAGAATCGAGTGGGATGGTTTGGTAGGAATTAGCAGAATGCCTAGGTTACTGTGAACGCCAAATAAATGGTGGCAACTGTTACTTATTCTTTAGAAGTCCTGGTGGCGCAGTGGTTACAAGTTGGGCTCTGATCTGCAAGGTCAGCGGTTCGAAACCATAACCACTCCGTGGGAGCAAGATGTCTCAGAAACTCACAGCGGCAGTCCTACCCCATCCTGGAGTGTGGTGATGGCAGTGAATTGGGGGTTTTGTTTGTTTGCTCTAAGATGGGAAACTTCTATTGGCTGAGGTACCACAAGACTTACACACTCAGCCAGAGAACTGAAGGGCTGGTGGTCTGTACCCATCATCCACTCTTACCAGAGAAAGGTGTCACAGTGTGTTTCCATAGAGAAGAGCCTAGGTTGGGTAACTCCCCAGGAGGCAGTTCTACCCTGACGGACTGGGTCATCCGGAGTCGAAATCTCTTGGTGTTTTCGGCTGTGCCTCTTGGTGGGCCCCCCACAAGACTGATCCCTTTGTCCTTGGAGGAAGATGAGCAGTCCCCATAGTCAGGACGGACGTGCAAGCGCAGGGCTAAGCCCCCGACTACAGCTGTCAGCGCCTGGCCCACAGCACTATGGCACGTAGGCAGGGGTTTAACGGTCTTAGGCAGCCTGAGATCCTCTCTCTTCAAACTGAGAGACTGCACAGAACCCCTTTCCATTTCAGAGTGTTTTCGCCTGCGCTTTCTTTCTCATTTGTGCCTCCTCAAAACCCTGGCAGCTGGGCACTGTTTTCGACCCTGTTTTTATAACCAAGGAAATCAAGGCTCAGTGGTTTGCCCAAGTTCACACTTAATAGGAAACAAAAGGACCAGTTCATCTAATCCCCAGTCCAGTCCTCTTCCCGCTACACAGCTCCCCCAGATAAGCGACGAAATCATCTCAATGCCGCTCCTCATTCGAGACCCAGAGTGCAAGTTCTGCCTCACTGAAGCCTTCTTAGATCCTTTCCCCCCCACAAAATTTCTTAGGTCTCGCTACTTTTTCCAATTCTCTAATGTTTTTATGCAAATACCACATACATTGTTTTCTTTTAATGTGGTGATCTCCTTATGAGGTTTCCTATGATCACTATATGTGCAAAATATAAAAACTGTAAAATACTTCCTGCTACCTACACTTGATGAAAGACTGTGAGTTAGATACTGGGCTATGACTCGTAAGACTGGGAATTGAAATTCCCCAAGAGCTCGCAGGCAGAAAGGGGAAGTTATGTGCTACCATAAACAGTTAGTCTTACAAGCCCTATAGGAACAGAAAAGTGGGTGAAGGGAGACAGCGGTCAGTGCAAGACATGAAAAAATACTCATTTATAAATTATCAAGGGTTCATGAGGAAGGGGGTGGGGGGTGAGGAGAAAACCTGAGCTAATAACAAGGGCATAAGTAGAAAGAAAATGTTTTGAAAATGATGATGGCAACATGCAAAGGTGTTTGGAAGGATGGATGGATGGATGGATGGATGGATGGATGGATGGATGGATGGATGGATAGTGATAAAGAGCTGTAAGAGGCCCCAAAGAAATGGTTTTTAAAAATTAAAAAAGAAAAAAGAAAGAAAGAAACCTTATAGGGTTGAATGGTAGTGGCTTATCCTTGACGATGGAGTCCTATTGGTGCAGCAGCTAAAGCAGTTGGCGACTAACTGCACGGTCAGCAATTTGAGCCCACCAGTCACTCACTGTGTAGGAGACGTATGTGGCAGTCTGCTTCTGTAAAGATTTACAGCTTTGGAAAGCCTATGAGATAGTTCTACTCTGTCTTATAGGGGGATTGTGAGTTGGCATTTACTTGAAACTGATGTTTCCACATATAAGTATCCGAGCTCTCCCTCAGTAGTTAGCAGTTATTAATTACACATGTCTGTTTGTCCTCACAACAGCCCCGTATAATCACTATAAACTATTTTATAAATGCTTTAGAGGGGTTAACTGGTCCAATGCCATAGCTAGTAAGTGTAATAATTAAACCCGTATTCTTGAACCCCTGCAGAAGATATTTTTGTCCATTCAATACAGTGCCTGTCCTTGTAAGCTGTGTTTGATATCACAACAGTTTCTACAGGATTTTTCCTGACCAGGAAACAAAATTTCACAGCCACATGCTGTTCTCTTAAATCAGCTATTTCACACAAACATGCGACATGCGCATACATGCACACAACATACACACAAACCGGGTTTGAGAAAACTGTTTTTAGAGTCTTCCCAGGTGATGCCACTGAGTGAACTAACTGAGTGAGTTGCTTGATGCTCACCTAGTGGGAAAAATCTGCATTACAAAACTCTGCTCAGCCTAGCACAATTACCTTGGGGTGAGGGTGGGGGGCGTCCCTCATATGTATAAGCTTATACATATATGTATGAGCTTTATAGCACAATTGCATAACATAACTAATGCTTGCTATACCTGCTTCAGGTTCTAGGAAAGGGCAGATGGCTTATGAGTTGCGTTGAGATCTAGTGTAAGCCAATCAGATGTTTCTGGAACTGTCTGGTTCCTGTCCTTTACTTTCCTCCTGGGTAGTTTCAGTCAGTAAGAAGCAAAGCTTGGGTTGAGCCCCAGTGGCGTAGTGGTTGAGTCCAGGACTGCGGCCCGCAGGCTTGGCGGTTCAAATCCAGCGGCAGCTCTCAGGAGCAGCACTGGGTAGCGCCCACGATCACCAGAGGGCAGTGATGCCCCCTCCCAAAAAAAAAAAACAACAAAAAATAAACAAACAAAAGAAGCAAAGCTTGCCCACCATCCTCACAGCAATGGGGCATGGTCAGGATGGAGCTGCTTCCGGTTTCTAGTTTTGGATCTCTTGAAATTATTCACTTAGAGCTAAGGAGCCCTGGTGGTGCTTTGGGTTACACCCTGGACTGCTAACTACCTGGTAACCCATTTAGAAGTCACTGCTGCTCCTCAGGGGGAAAAGAAAGATGAAGCTGTCTGTCTTCTCCCATAAAGATTTATAGCCTGGGAAACCCTATGCAGCCTTGCTATAGTCAAAATTGACTAACTGGCAGTGGGTTGCTTTTGTTTTGGTTTGCCTTTTAAAGAGCAGACCTGCGCATGGCAGGCAATGACCCCAGGCAAGCTAAGTGAAGGCTAGATAGAGAATAAGACCCGTCTGAGTTTCCAATGGCGTGTACAGGACTTGAGCTCGCTGGAGGGAGGTGTGGGAATGGCCTGTGGAAGGGGAGAGGCGGGCAGCTGCTGACAGACGATCTGCAGGTGGACCCGAAGATTTATGTGCAGCCCACTGGCCTCCAGGCTCCCGTCCTCCGATCCTGGGAGTAGAGAGACTGTGATGGAAGAAGCAGAAGGGAAGTGCCGGCGGCTGGAGCGCTGGAGTAAGACACAGGTATGCTGGAAATCTTAGCAGGGGCTGGGGGAAGGGGGGGGGGGGTTGCTGTTTGTAGTCTGAGTTGCAGGAGTCATGGTAACACCTCCCCCCCTCAAAGCCAAGGTGATCAATGCAAGGGCTCAATGGGCTTCTTGCCCTATTTCTCACCCTATCTCTACCCTCAATGACCCTATCCCAACAAAGGGAACAAAGGGCAGGGCCGAGGGGAACCACTTCACCTCACTTCCTTTGAAGCTGAAATAAGTGTCGGAGCCTTGAAAGTTTACAGGCGATTTCTTCCCAATGAGGGGGGTAAAAAAAGAAACATTTCCATCCCAGTGGTGACCTTAGCAAGAATTGAGAGGCTACACACTGGCTGGGGAAGGGATAGGCGGGGGCCATGGTCTTTAGAATCATCTCTAGCATTTTACTTCCTCAGGCTGGAGAGAAGTCTGTGCAGGAGACAAGCAAGAGGCGGTGAGGCAGCAGAAGAACCATACTTGGGGTTGGTGGACATTGGCATTCTTTGGTGGCCTGTCAAGGAGCTCGTCGGTCTAATCCCTTTATCTGAGCATGTTTTGGAAATTTCTGTGCACAGTTGGGAGGTGCTCAGAAGCATCCCAGGCCATCAAAGCAAGTGGGGACGGACTGGCAACTTGGGCAACCTTGTCACTCAAGTTGGGAGAACTCTGCATCCCTGCCGTTTCACTAAAGCCAAGCACTACCCCCGCCCCCCTGCAACTTCCTGCCCCCAGTGTAAACAATATTCCCTCACCCACCACCCTTGCAACCTGGGCCAGAACCTGACAGACTGCAGGCTCAGGAACTGTATACTGCTGATGGAAGTTTGAAAACTGAAGGGAAGGAGAGCCCAGCTGTTGAAAATCCCGGTTCCCTCTTCTCCATAATGCCGGGCAGACTGGCGAGTGCAGTGGAACATAACAGTGTGTCACCCAAGAATGCTAATGATGTACACAGTGCTTCAAGGGCAGAGTTGCTAGTGACTGTTGGTTCCAACTCGTGTGGACTTCTGTGTGTAGTTCAAGGGGTTAGGCGGTCTCCAAGTACATAGAGATAGAGTCCAGCAAATATCGACCCATACTCTCTTTTCATATTTAAAGTAATATCCACCAAGAAGCTGGATCTCCTTTCAAACCAGGGAAAGTCGTTCTTACAAGCTGATGTCTTCAGCTCTTGAAGACTGCCCTCCAGTAGCCCTCCCACTTAAGTCTTCAAGATGGTTCCACAGCTTTTCCAGGCAGGAACCCTCCCCTGGTCCTACCTTCGGACACTAAGGCTCCCTTGTCATGTGCTCAGGCCTCTCAATAGAGGAAAGGCATTTCTCGGCTTTAGTTTCAAGATACTTGAAACTCAGCCTGTGGGATTGAGTGGCCTTCACAGGGTGAGCATCTAGCTGGACCAAGAAAATCTATACAAGCCACGTTCCTGGGTCACACACAAATATGTGTGCTGGTTCAAGTACACACACACACACACACACACACACACAAACACACAAACGGGGGGGGGGGGGGGCGGAATCCCACAATACCCACATGCATCACTTAGATGAGGTGCAAAAGTAGCTTGCTAGTGGGAAATGCGTTGCCTGCTATCAAGACTTGCTAGAAACAACAAAAAGAAATGTTTCCCATGAGGATTCCAGGCCAGAAGAGTTTGCCTCGACCACAACAATTTTATTATATTCTTCTCCAAATGATTCTGTGTGTTCCCTTGCCAAGCCGCCTCTGACATCACTCTAACTTCCAGTTGGATTTCAGAAGGTTTTCTCATCCCACTATCTGATGACAGGGCAGATTGCAAACAGAAGAATGGGGAGGTTTGTTGACTTTCGGCCGTTTGCCTCCATGAGGCAGGGGGGCAGCTCAGCTAACACCTTCCCCTAGACCTGGGTGCTATTATGTTGGGCCTGACGGGGGTGTCAGAGGATGTGATAGCAACACTTTCTGATGGTTCTGAGTTAAGACTGCGATGCACTGAGCAGCCTATCACAGGCCTGCAGGCTACTGAAGCAACACGCCTTGAGAATGACCATGAGCAGTCGTGTGACCATGATCCCCACGTACTTGGAGTCTCCCACTTAAGAAAGCGAAGCTATAGTTCATACCACGTATTACGTCACAGATCCAGTAGTGGCTGCTATCACCAGCAATAGGTTCCTACGTGTCATTTCTACAAACTGTTTCCTGCTGCACTGAGGAATCTCCTAGGAAAGAGGTCCCCATTCTGGCGTTGCTCGCATGACTCTGCTGCTGAGGATGATCTGAGGGTGTTTCCACGTTCTCACAGGAGCAGCAGTGTGGATTGAATAATAAGATGACATATCATGGAGCTGGGGGGTGGAGTAGACTGCAGTCTTGGTTGCTCCCTTCACCTGAGCATTACCCGACACAATACCATCCAGCTTGGAAACGTGTGAAAGAGATTTTATGGCTGAAGTATTTCATGGAATGTCCAGTTCTCACAATGAAATCTTTCTGGTCTTTAGAATGAGGACCTAGGCTCAATTTACCATATTTGTCTGACCATAAGATGCACTGCTCCCCCCCCACAAAAAAAAAGTGGGGAAGGAATGAGGGTGCGCCTTATGGTCCGAAGGTGTGGTACCCCAGAACATTTGTTCATGATCCCATGTACCCGCTTACTGTCCGCTGCTGTTTGCATGCTGTGGATTGCTGTGTGTTGGGGGAAGTCCCGCCTCCTGTCAGTCAGGTCACATGATGAGCACAGCACACGCCTCCCCTCATTTGTTAATGGTTCTTAACACCACTGTTGTGTTTCCACTGTGAAATATTACTGTATCTTGCTTTATTTTACTAAATAGTTTAGTATACTGGTACTATTTTGGTTCAGAATATTTTCTTCTTGTTTTCCTGCTCTAAAAACTGGGTGTGTCTTAGGGTCTGAAAAATATGGTATCTATCCCCTTCCAGTTCAATGAGGGTTTGGGGGTTTGAGTAAAAGGCTCAGGCCCATAATTTTCCAAGGGTCTGCTTCACTGAACGAAAGCATTTGCACACATATGGACCGCAGAATTAGAGAGTTATGTTGAAGGTGAAGTTCCAGCTGGGGCCAGGAGAGAGAGTAGTCCATCACGGTGGGGACACGGCATGTCTTTTCCTGTCCTGGTTCAAAGGCCCCTCCCTGCCCTCTTCTAGCTGCAATCTATTCTCTCCAGCTGTGCCTGCCTGCAAGCTGTCGGAGGAATCCTTCCTGCCCCTTCACTTGCTGCTTTGCAAACACAGGAACATTAAGCTCAGGAATCTGGGATTGAGGAATCTGCCTAGTCTGGGCCTTTGCCAGCACATTAAAAACCTGTAAACCTCAATTATCAAGCCTTCAACACTTGTGTGTGGAAAGAGAAAAAGATTCCATTTTCTATAGTAGGTATAGGAATATAAGTACAAGTGTACACTGTTAATGTGTGTATAAGTGATTTCATAGGCCACCAATGGGTATTACCTTTGTATATGAACCAAGAGCATGTCACATAACACGTGAATATACAGTGCGTGTGAATGTGGGTAAGCAGGATCACCTCAATGTGTCCCTAGACCAGGCACATTTAACTAATGTACACTTGGTACCCTGAAGTCAAGTGGGTCTATATTTAGTACAGGAATTAAAGGCTTCCTGGATACACACACACACACACACACACACACACACACACACTTTAACTGCCAGATACATACGAGGATACAGAACACATGTAGTGTATATATTTTTCCCTTCAAATATACACAGGATTGCTAATTCCTTTGAATTCCAAATCGTCATTTCTCAAACAGCGCAAGGGGTAGTTGCTGGGCTGCTCCATTTCCCCTCTGCCCTCTTTGCTCTTTCCCCAAGAAGCCAGGTGAGGGATATTCCCAGTATCCAGGACCATGATCAGAGCTTCAGAACAGGCAGAGAAACGGGAAGTTTTGATAGGTGTGTATGGAAGGTTTGCCAACTCCTCTGGGGAAATGGTGCGAAGAGAAGCTTTCCCAAGCAGAGTTTCACGGAATGGATGCCAAGGAAGTGAGCACCTTCTTCTCCCTAAGAAGGCCTGAAAGGAGGCTCGCTCAATGAGACCTGGATCTTATGCAGTAGGCAGAGATCTGCAGTGAGCAGCTCTTCTTCAGGGGCCCGTGTTTTTCAAAGGCCGAGCCGTGCTGGGGCATGGCCCAAGTGCTCAGCGGCCAACGGAAAAGACATTGTCTTTGGAGTCCACCAGGGACTGCTGGGCAATGACAGGGCAGTCAGCTTCAATACAGTTTGGGTTCTATTTTTTAAAAGGTGGGGAGTGGGGAGACATCCTAATAGAAAATCCATAATGGCATAAACTATAATCAACTGGCATAAAGTCACATTAATAACAGAATAAAGGCAAGAATCATCCAGAACTTCATTTAAATCTTGTTGATGTTCTCGCAGGAAGACCCCTTAGCGATAGGAGACTCTTGCACACAAGGTGCATGCCATATCCTGGTGATTTATTCGACTCAGAAGCTTGTCACTGGCGTGGTGGGAGGTATCCACCCAGTGCAGAAACGCTGTCTCTCCCTAAGTTAGCGGTGACACTTTCATCAGAGTACTTTTGAAGTTTAGACACATTATTTATCTGACTTCCATTGGTGCAAAGACTGTTCAATGGGTAAAGGGCACTCTCCTCTTAAAAATGAAATGAAAACTGAGAAACAAAGAGTCTTCTGTAGGGAATGTTACAATAACTCAATGGTTAAAAATATGGGTTTTAGAGTAATCCTTGTCCTGCCATCTCTATTTCAAATACGATTTAGAAGAATGAATGCCTCCTTGGAGTCTCAGTTTACTTAACTTCAAAATGGAGAAAACTACAGGACTGTGTTCAAAACAAAGTGGGCTAACTCATCTGAAGGAGCATATGATAGCATGAAATGCCATGCTCAAGAAACCATCTGTGGTAAGTAGGTTTATGGTGCCAACCTGGCCCATAAACACATGTGGACTTAATAAGGTTGCAGTTTAGATGGACAAAGAGATAAATGGCTCAGGGAGCCTCATCTTTCTGTCTCTTGCTGATAATTGGATCAGTGTGCAGTTGCCTTAGCTGGTTCTCTGACTCAACTTGTGAGCTCCACTACCTGTGGGACTCCCAACCCATAGACTGTGTTTCTATAGTTTGAGGTTTGACTTGCATCACTTGAGCTGGGGACTGTCAGACCCTGTCACCTGCTGGTGACTCCCAAGGGGCTACGACCCACAGGTTGAGAAGCACTGTGCTAGCAGGAGGTTCCAGTTCTGGGAGAAGGGTTAAGTAGAGTCAGCAAAAGCAAAGACCTTTCACAAGATACATAGTGACACAGGGGCTATAACAATGGGCCCAAACACAGTGGGGACGGCACAGGGCTGGGCAGTGCTTTGGCCTGTTGCAAACAGGGCCCCGAGAGTCAACACCAACTTGGCAGCATCTAACAATAAATTCACACGATTTGTCTTAAGTAAAATGACTTGTCCTCTTCCAACATTTAAAGAGTTGGCATACTAAGCAAAATATTAATTGTAAAGTCTGTAATTGTAACAGTCTCATATTTCTTTTTAGAACAAATAATTCTAATTGAACCTTGTGTTTTTTTTTATAGAGATGCAGCATGGTGTAGTACATTGGCTTTCTAAAACTGTCCTTTACAGAAGACATATCACTTTAAAAAAACAAACAGGAAAATAAGCAATGCTTTATACTAAACCCCAATAATATACTCAAAACAAATAGGTAGCTTACGGAAGGAAGTGGGGAAGAAACATAACCTAGTGTGCTGTGTTCTATAACAACCTCTGAAGAAAGGGCACAGAGAACGTATTTTGAAAACCTAGTTTCTCCACAAGAGAAAGATGATGCGGTCTGCTCCTGTCAATGTTATAAATCTCGGAAACCCAGTAGGCCAGTTCTACTCTGTCCTAGGGGTTGCTGTGAGTCAGAATCCACTTAATGGTAGTGAATTTGGCCTGGTTTAGGTTTTACAGAGTTGAAGCAGATCGAGATGGATTTCCATTCGAGAAACCTAACACTAACCAGGTCAATTCGTTGGGGCTTTGGCTTGAGAGGACGGTCATCTGTTTACTCTGGTCCTTGCTTGATTCATTACCAACTCCCCATCTAGGTGGCCTCTTTTTCTCTCAGCCTTTCTTTTGCCTGAAGACCACCCCCCCCACACACACACAAAGACACATACACTTCCCCCACCCACCAACCCCCTCCCCCCAAAAAAATTCTCCTGGGCAAAACTTCCATATTATGCATTTTTCCCAATAGGCGAACACGGAGTAACTTGTTCTGAGTTACTGTACCCAATGGTGTCTCCTGGGAAGGTTCCCTTAGGTCAAAGTGCATTTTTTCCCCATAAAAGCAGTTTTCATTGAACCTTTATTTTGTTTTGTGTGTGTGTGTGTGTGTGTGTGTGTGTGTGTTTGCAATGGCCGATTTAACAAAACAGTGTATGACCGTGAAATTTTGTTTCCTTCTCAGGAAAAATGCTTGCAGAAACTGTTGTGATGTCGAACACAACTTATAAGGACAGTACTATGGATAAAACTCAAGTAATTCAAGTGGTTTTCTCATTTCAAAAACAGTGAAATGTCCATGGATGATAAACCTCATTCTGGACCTCTGTCATCTTTCCAAACAGATGAAAATGTTGATCATAATACATTTGGAGTTTACTCCACTAGGAGAGACTGATAATCAAGCTTTCTATTTGTAAGTTCTGAAAATATAGCAAAACAGTTTGCAAAAAAAAAAAAAAAAAGACCTGGTTTGTGGCAGACAGGATTGGTTTTGTCACCATGACAATGCACCTGCTGATGCAGCCATCTCAGTGTACCAGTTTTGGGCAAAAGACAGCATGCCTCTCTTGTTCCACACACCTGACCTCACTTTGTGCTACTTCTTTTAATTTCTACAAATGAAGAGGGACATGAAAGGACAGTGATTTGAAGACATAGAAGAAATGAAGTGCTGTCAGCTATTCAAATAGTTAAGTTTGAGAATTGTTTCCAAGAATGGAATCGCAGATTTGGCAAAAGGGTTAAGTGTTATGGAGAATACTTTGAAGGTAATAAAGCTGTTTTGTTTTGTTTTGTTTTTTAATTAAATACATAGCTTTGGGGAAAATTCTAGGTACTTTTTGTTTGTTTGTTTTTGTATCCCCTTGTATAGGTTTAGTGCCTTCTCTACACTCAATCAACAAACATGTAATGAATCCGTTCAATAAGCACATAAGTAGGTGTGGATCTGGGAAAGGGAGTGAACCCAACCAGGGCTTAGTCTGCTCTTATCTTAGTGGAACGAACTGGGGAATGAGGTTGAAAGCAGATAAAAGAATGGAATCCATTCTCCTGCTTCCAAATTCCTCCCGTTGGGACAAGTCTGAGCCTGGAACATACTTCACTAGCTTATTATCAACAAAATGAGAGCACTTGGCAAGACAACCCCCAAACACATCTAGATTCTGGAATTATCGATATGGAGACATAAAGATACCTCCATTCATTTTTTTCTCCCTCAAAATGTCTACCAAAATTAAGGGGACCAGACATCCCGCTTTTTAACAATTTAACAATGTCCTGCAGTGTTCTAAAATTAAAATAAATATATTACAATACTATTTTTGCATTCTATGAAAATTTTTGTTGCTCCACATAGACCAAAATTTTTTTTTCATAGACCATATTTTTAATCAAGAACCCTACCCCCAGTCAATGGTGTCCTGCTTAAAATCTGGTCACTTTAACCAAAATGCTAGGTACTAGGAATCAGAATTCAAAGAAAAAGAGTTCATACTGCCCATTATTATAAACCGCTGTTCGTTTTCTACCTGTAATTCAATGCACAGTTAAATAACACTTCCCTAGAAGGAAAAACTTCTGGGGGTAACAATTCAAAAGCAAAGATAATGTCAGGATACAATTCTATTATCTCATTTCAAACATAGTTTGGCTTCTCTTTAAAGCTCCCACTAGGATCATTCTGGTATCTTTCTGGGATCATTCGCTTTTGGAAAGTCTGAAAACCTTACAGGGGCAGTTTAACTAAGAGTCACTGTAAGAAGGTGCCACCTTGCACACATCAAAAAACATCTTCTAGGTCTTACCCCGCTGCTTCTGTCGTTAGGTGCCATCGTTGGCAAAGAACGTTGAAAGTACCATGGACTGCCCAAAGAACAAACAAATCTGTCTTGCAGGAAGCACAACCAGAATACTCATTAAAAGCAAGGATGGGGAGACTTGGTCTCAGGGACTTTGACCAATCCCTGGAGAAGGCTACCATGCTTGGTAAGATAAAGGGGCAGCAAAAAAGATGTATTGACATGCTGGCTGCCTCGATGAACGCAAACATAAAGACCATTGTGAGCAAGGTGCAGGAGCAGGCAAGTGTTTCATTCTGCTGTACAAAGGGTCCCTGTGGGTCAGGACCAACTAACAGCACCCAACAAAAAACCACAATCCCTATGATTATAAATCTTTACACCTTTCAATTAATCTGAGAACCTCTCATTTTCTTAGATTCATATTTTGTAAATGTGATGTTCCAATTATGAACGGGTTTTTGCAAAAAGCTACTGCTTCTTATTTTGCTCTACATTGGCACATGAAAAGTCCAGAAAGATTTCCTCCATCCACATTAATAAGGCCAAATTTACCCTAGGATGGCATCTCTTCCCCCATGTCCTCCTACCACAGAGGCTCACCTTCTGGCAGTACGTCAGACAATGCCCCATTGATACTCTTTAGGTTTTCACTGGCCAGGTCTTCCTTCCCAGTGCTCCACTGAAACCTGTCTACTATGGGTGACCGTGGTGGTTAGGAAATATCAATGGTGTTCAGCTTCCGGCATCACAGCAACATGCAAGCTACCAGGGTATGAGAAAAAGACAAGGAGCTCACAAATGACACCGTTCTGTCTGGAATTTAGGCTTTCCAACACAGTATGATGAGGCTCCTTGGTTTTCCATGACAACTTCTCCCTACATAGCCATCCAACGAGAGGAAGGACAAACGTCCTCACTTTTCTCGCCCGATTGTCATGACCGCCAACATCACCTGCGTGTCTAAAATTCCAAAACAACACACAGCTGTTAGATATGGACTCACAGCAGCAGGGCAGAATGAAGCCGTCCCACCAGGTCCCTCAGGCAGAAATCTTTACAGGATCGCTAGATCTTTTCTGCCAAGAGCTCCTAATGGGATCAAATTACCCACCTCCTAGCTAGCAAACACTGAGCCATTTGCCACCAGGGCTCCATTCTAACTAGGTAGGACTGAATATTTACATTTTAGTCTGTCAAAGGCCATCTTTCTAAAGCTAACTCTAAATCCAACATTTAGAGAGCTACTTCATGCATATAGGTTACATGGGTGTTGTTCTTCTGCAGCGTTACTGTCCCTTCCTGTGAATACTGGGATACAACTTTCTGTAAACCTCTCTCTTTTCGGGTAGAACATAATCCATCACTTTGATCTGGTCCAAATCCTCTCATGACTAGACCCTTGAGGTTACACTATAAATTATGCAATACTTAGGTAATATTTGGAATATTTAGCATCCTCTAAATATAGATTTCCTTTAAAACATATATGCTTCTCTCTTATTGTGCCCCAATGAATACTATTTAGAGAAATGGAACACCAGGTTTTAAATATTTCAAGTAAAATTCTGAGTAAAAAAAGGAATCTGTAAAATTGATACTGGGAGACAGATTTTAATACATTGTATTATAATTATACTCAATGATGCAAAGGAAAATCTCCTTATAATGAATAGAAAGATAAAATGTAAGGAGAGAAATACGTTTTGAAAAAAGTAAAGGAAATCCTAGACTTTAAGAACAGAATATCAGAAGTTGAAAAAATATTGCTGGTGAAATTGTGATAATCAAATAAAAATATCATAGAAGAATTAACAAATTAAAAAATCTATAGGAACTATCCAATCTGAAGGTTGAAAATTTTCATTTAAAAAAGGAGGAGTTAGGGCTAAGCCCCGGTGGCGTAGTGGTTGAGTGCAGGACTGCGGCCCATGGCTTGGCAGTTCAAGTCCAGCAGCAGGTCTCTAGGAGTAAGGCTGGGCCTCCCACTCCAACCAGAGGGCAGTGATGCCCCCCCCCCCAAAAAAAATAGAAGAGTTGGGACTGAGCCCAAGTGGCATAGTGGTTGTGTGCAGGACTGCAGCCTACAGGGTTGACGGTTCAAATCCAGTAGCAGCTCTCCAGGAGTAAGGCTGGGCTTCCTACTCCCACCAGGGCAGTGATGCCAATAAATAAATAAAAAAGGAAGCATTGTTACCTCTGGGACTTAGAGGCCAAAATCAAAGTCTCAATAAATTCTAGGTGCTGCAAATTATAAAATTAAAATCATAATATGAAGATCTCCCTTTCATAATTCAGTAAACCATGAAAGTAACTTATAGGTCCAAGATATAACTCCAAAAAAATATTTGATACTAAGTGGTAACCAAAATACATCAAGTCAAGATCTGTACCATGTACCTAAGCATTACTTGTATTTCCTTTAAGGCAGGTGTAAAATATAAAGAACCCTGATGTTTCAACTTAAGGAGAGAGCAAAAGATGAAAATCAACCTAAAGAGAAGGCGGACAGTACCAAGGAGACATAAATCCACTAAACTGAAAATACACAAGAGAAAATGAACAAAGTCAGTTAATTTCATGAAAAATGGGATATCATAATTTGGTTTTACGTATCAACCTCCCCCCCCCCCCCAATTCTGTCAGGATAGCTAGGTTTATGCTTTTGTGAATCTTGGTTAGCTGCGATAATTTTTTTTTTTTGGGGGGGGGGGGGGCAGGGGAGCATCACTGCTCTCCGGTGGTGGGAGTAGGGGGCCCAGCCCCACTGCTGGAATTGAACCTCCGTCCCAGTGGGCCGCAGTCCCACGCACAACCACTAAGCCACCGGGGCTCAGCCCCGCTATAATTTCTCTTTATTATTATTCTGGCCTTTGGGTCACGACCTATGCCGATTCCAACCCATAGTAATCCATAGTAACCCAATGAACAACAAAACCAAACCCTGCACAGTCTGCAACACAATCACAATTGTTCCCGTACTTGAAGTCAAGGCTGTAGCCAGGGTGTCAAACCATCTCCTTGATAGTCGTCCTCTCCTTCACTATCCCACTCTTCTAACTAAAAATGATGTCTTTCTCCAAGGACTGCCTTCTCCGGACAATGTGTCAAAAGTATGTAAAATGAAGTCTAGCCATGTTTGCCTCTAAGGAGCACTCAGGCTAACTTCTTCCAACACAGATGGTCTTGTCTTTAGCTGCCCACGACACATTCTATCTTTTCCTCCAGCACTACAACTCAAATGCATCGATTCTTCTTTGGTCTTCCTTAATGTCCAACTTTCACGTGCGGAGGAGATAATGGAAAGTGCCATGGGTTGTAACAAGGCACACCTTAAGCCTCAAAGTAACAAACATCCTTGCTTTTCAACACTCTAAGGAGGGGCTGTACAACAGATTACCCAATGCAACTTGTCTTTTGATCTTTTTGTCTAGGGCTTCCATGAGCATTGACTGTGAATCCAAGACAAAATTCTTACCAACTTCAGCACCCTTGGTCTGATTATGAGGATTTTGGTCTTCCTTACATCGAGTCCTAATCCATACCGAAAGCAACAATCCTTGAACATCATCAGCATGTACTTCAAGTCTACCTCACTTTCAGCAAAGAGGGTTGTGTTAGCGGCACATAACCAGCTATTAAGCCCGCCTCCAATCCTCTTTCCATATTCTTCTTCATATAAACGAGCTTCTCTGATGATTTTGCTCAGCATATAGATTGCATAAGTATATTGACAGGTACAACCCTGATGCGCACCTTTCCTGATTTTAAACCATGCAGTATTCCCTTGTTCTATTCAAACAACTGACTCTCGATCCATCTACAAGTTCCCCATGAGCACAATCAAGTGATCTGAAATCTCGATTCTTCTCTAGGTTATCAATAATCTGTTATGAGCCACAAAGTCGAATGCTTTGGCATACTCAATAAAACACAATGAAATATCTTTCAGATAGTAAAAGGATAACAAGTCCATTTTAAATAACTTTATACAAACCAATCTGACAATTCTGAACCATAGAACATATTATTTTTAAAACCCATCTTCCAAAAAGGGTTAAGATGAAACTAAAAACAAAATCTTTTCTTTAAAAGAGATGACTAAAAATCTGCTCACACAGAAAGCTGACCAAGGAAGAAAGGAGGGATTTAAACTAAAGTTAGTCAAGCCCAATGGAAACCCGGTTTTGCAAAGTGGAGGTTACTTGTAGCCTTAAAGCACAGCTTTGCTGGCTGAGTAGGGGTAAAAGTCTTGCCTTGGTGGGTCGAGCTATGAATGGGAGAACAGACTCCTCTTCGGGCTGTACCTAAAGTCTAATAAACAAAGGGGACCATATCAGGAGAGGATGTGGCATCACAGAAAGGGATCCTTGGTTTTGACTTTTCTTTAAGGCATGGGAGATAACAGCAGGTTTGCATGCCAATGGTTAAGATCAATAAGAGGCAAAAATGGACCCCTTAAAAAAGAAGAACAGCTGGAGGAATGCCCTTGGCACAAAGTCAGGCACATTCATGTAGAAGTAGTTTTTAAAATCATGTTCTCCTATTGGAAAAGAATTCCCAAGTCTTCCAACATTGGCCACTGTCAGCAATTCAACTGTGTAAGGAGACAGTATGCTAAGTTTGAGTGCTGTATTATAAAACAAAACTACTGACCTTAATCTATGTAGAAGAAAGAACTGTATCTCAAGAAGTGATTTTTAATGTTTTAATTTGCCCATCATTTTCAAGAAAGCATCTCAACCCAGTCCAACTCAAGTCCATGGGTTCAATGACAGCCAGAGCCCTCTCCAGATTGACTTAGGTGCAGGCTG
>PVJH01018497.1:0-45056 GCA_004026705.1 Nesogale talazaci | reverse complement strand
AGTGGGGGCAGTAAATATCCAGGTAATCGTTCACGTTCACTTGCACGGTGTAGCCCTCTCGCCGCAGACTGAGTTGGGGGGGGGGGGAGGGGGGAGAGGAAGCGGGTCAGAACGAAGAAACCGCGTAGGCCCACCCTCCCCCAGTTTTCCGCGGATCGCCTCTCTTCTCTAAGCCGAGCCTGGTCCCCAGGGCCCCGGTGGCCTCAGCAGCGGCACCACCACCCCGGCTACCCTTCCGTGCCCTCGTCCTTCCCTGGCGCTGTCCTTCCCCCGGCGGCCACCAGAGGGTAGCAAAGGCGCAGGGAAGGCCGGCCCTGTCACCGACGGAAGAAAGAGGCGGGAGGAGGCGGGGGGGGGGGGGGGGGGGGGGGGGGGGGGGGGGGGGGGGGGGGGGTGAGGAACGTATGCTTTGGTTACCACAGAAACGGCGCAGGCCCCAGCGACTCCCAGACCCAGGCCCGGATTTCCTCCGTCCATCCCCCATAATTCACCGGCGGGGAGGAGGAATTGGAGGATTGGAAAGGAAGAGTGAGGGTGGGAGGGGTCCCTTCCGAGGGCCGGCACCCCTCCATCTCCTCTCCCAGCATGCTTCTTTGCTGGTGCCGGCCCACCCCCAAGGCCAGTCCAACAGGACCTGCCCTCTTCCATACACAGGCATGGCAGCTTCATGCATATACATGCATGAGTTCTATGGCACACACACAAATATGTCCACCGCCCACTCGTAGGCGGCATCCACGGAATAGCTAGACGGGATGTGTGCTGGGCTGGCATGCCGATATTGGTTGAGCCCCCTCCTGCCTCTGTTTCCCTCCTGCCTTCCCACGGTCCCCTCTGGGGCAGTCCACCCCAGCAGCTTCCCTTCTTCTTTGAGCATTAATCACACTGACTCCCCAGCATCCTACCAGTGTCCCCCCTCCCAAAGGTTTCTCACGGAAACATAACCCAAACTCAGGCTGTCCCCAGAACCCTTCTCTCAGCCTTACAACCCTGTTTGAGCTGAAACTATGAGACCTCGTCCCCACAGTGTACCCTGGAGTGTGTGTGTCTCTCTCTCTCACACACACACACACACACACTCTCTCTCTCTCTCTCTGACCTCTGCACCTTTGGTACCAGAAGCATCCACTGACCTCCACCCTAAGGCCATGGGCAAATTGTGCTGGGAGGTTCCATTGGTCCATTTCGTTCTGACACACAAGGACCCAGAATACAGCCCTACCCAGCCCTGGGCCATCCCCACCACCATGGCTGCCACCACTAGGTCAATCTGACTCCTTGAGGGGCTGCCTCTCTGGAAGACCCTCTAGCAAGAAACAGACCCATCTGAGAAGGAAGTGGCCGGGTGGCCACTGAGGCTCCCTGGCCACCCATCATGCCCACCAATCCCCACTTCTGCCTCATGGCACACCTTCTTCTTCAACCTGGGCGCCGCTGGCTGCCTCTGTGAAGACAGGCAGAGAATGGGCACAGTGCCCAGACAAGATGGCTTCCTGATCCTACATGGTGCTGAGTGGCAGGTGCTGAGTCCCCAGGGCTGGAGGTCGGTCCTGAGTGAGGTGAGGTCAGGGGAAATCTCTGAGAAAATAATTCAGAAAAGTGGGCAGAGGGTTCCCCTAGGTTCCTTGGGGATAGGAATGCACACATCTTGGCGGTGGCAGTGAGGGAGGGGCGGGCAAAGGAAGGTATGGGGGTACTGGGCAGCCTTCACACCACAGGGGTTCCTAGTCTCTGGGAGCTCCCTGAGAGCAGGAGCTGGCTCCTTCTATCCCCAGCTCCCCAACAGTCCTTAGATTCCTGAGGGAGAGAAACTGGGAGGGCCTCCTAAGCTTGAGGTGGGGCCTTCAAGCTCCCTCACCTCGCCCTTCTTCTCTGACCTGGCCTGCTGCCCCCTCCCCAGACACCCTGCTCCAGGCCTGGTGATGAGACAGGTGAGAGCTAGTATTTGGGCACTTCATTAAGCATGGGCACAGCCTCTTTGAGTCACCAGGAATGCCACCAGCCCCACTCGGTTCCCATGGGAGTGATAGGTCACTCAGGCCCCTCCCTGGCCCTGGTACTCTGGTGGGCAGGAGTCTCAGCCTGGGGCGCTGGGAGCAGGCAAACAGGTTAGACCAGGCCGGCTCCCAGCCACCACCCGGCCTGCCTCTCCAGCCCGACCCCCAAAGTCCCCTCAGGCTTTGAGGAGGGGGCCACTGACAAGAAGGGGCCAGGCCGGAAGCAGCTGCATGGTCACACTTGGGACCCCTGCTCACCCAGGTTTCCCACTCCAAAGTAGCCCTTGCAGCTGCACCCCCAAGTCCCCCCACAACACACACACACACACCCCACTCTAGCAGGCCGGGTGTATGAACATCTAGAGATGGTCCAGTGGCTGCCTCAGTTTCCTCTCCCAGGTGGGACGAGGCTTCGGGACAGGTGCTGGATGGCCACAAAGGAAGGAAGGTCACTTCTTATGCGTCCCTGTGTAGCGTGGCGACAATAGCCTTTGAAATCACACACACCACACTCACACTCACACACACGCAAGGAAGAAAAGAAAGAAGAAAAGCGGGCGCGTGGCTCATGGAATGCTGGGCTCAGTCCGTATCTGACCCACAAGTGGCAGAGGGGCTGGTGCCGAAACTCCGGGGAGACCGGGTTGTCTGCTTGGCTGCGGCTTGAATTGAATCTGTCAGCCACCCTCGGCCGGGCAGTGACAAGGGAGGTGCCGCTAGTTGGGTCGCAGCTCTGGCAGATAACCCCGCCTCCAGAGCCGCACCCCCCACGTCGGGGAGGGGTTGGGATTGGGGCCCGGGATGTGCCTGGTCCCTGGAAACAGTCCTCTATTCTTCTCTCCTGCCTCCTCGGCCCGCCTCCCACCTCTCGCTGAAAGGCGAGCGTCGACATAGCCCACCTGGCGGGGGTGCGCCCCTCACTCCGTTAGATCGATTGCTCTCGGGCGGCACGGTGCAGGTGCCACTCAGCCCTTGAGGGCCTGGGGGGCGGAGCCCGCCTCTCCCCCCGGGGCAATTAGGGGCAGGTAAACAGGGTGTCTAACAGGAGCGGGCAGTGGGGAAAGGACCCGAGGGGCCCTGCCTAGTTCAATCTCGCGCCGGGAGGGGTGAAGGGAACCGGAGCAGGGTGGTAAAGACACGGGACCCTTGCCCTCCCCCGCACACTCCCCCCCCCCCGCCCCAGCGCGCGCGCCCCCGAGGCTGCGCGCCGCCTGCTCTGCCAGGCGAGGCCAGACCACGTGTGCGCGGCGTGGAGTCCTCGCGCTGAGGCTGCGGGCGGGCGGGGGTGGGGGGGGGGAGCGGGAGCGCGACCGCGAAGCGCGTGCCCGTGGACTGACACCCCCGCGCCCCGCGGCCACCCTCTGTTGGGGTGCCCCTGCGGGCCAGGCCCTACCACCCTAGGTCCGGGCTTGGGGCTTCCCCGACCTGCGTCGTGCGGGGGAGATTCAGCGCTCCCGACCCCCCCCCCCGCCCCTCCTCCCTGCGACAGCGGCGGCGGCGGCGGCGGCGGCGGCGGCGAAGGTTTATTGATCTGCAGCGGCGGAGAGGAGCGAGAGACCCGCCGAAAGCGAGACACCCAGAGACGGAGAGAGAGACACGCAGGCGGAGCGGGGAGATCCTCGGAGACGAGATTCAGAGAGGGGACGGGGAGCGGGTCGCGGTCCGGGGTGGGGGAACCACCACCCAGGGACAGAGGGCAGAGCCTGAGCCCGGAGAGAGACGAGGAGAAAGGGAGAGCCAGGCCGGTCCAGAGAGGCCGGCAGGCAGCCGAGACAGGGCCAGGGCCAGGGAGGCGCAAGAGGAGAGCTGGGTGGCAGCGAAGGGGCCACGGGGCAGAGAACCGGGTGACAGGGAGAGACCGCTGGGGACGCGGTCCAGCTTCGATAAATATTTGTTGAATGAATATATGAATGAAAGGGACACGGGCAACGGAGGCAGGTCAGAGACAGCGAGACGGGGAAGGAGACACCCAGAGAGGTGTTCAGGAGGCTTTGTGAGACCCAGGCGAATGCCGACACTTCTGCAGAGAGATGAAACACAGCCGACGGGGCACACAGTTGGCCGCTGGCCAGCTCCCCCCAACTTCAACGCCGGCTGGTGGGACCCCTTGACCCAACACTCTCGGGCGCCCCCCTCATCTTAATCCCCTCCTCCCTAAGCGCTGGGCAAACTGGAAGCAGGTCTGGCCCATTTCCGGGGGACCAAACGGGAGGGCTGAGTCGGGAATTAGGGGGCGAGGTCGTGGCCGCGGTGCAGGGCACTACCCCCAGGTCTGTCAAAAAAGGCCGCCGCACGTGTCCCACTTGCACCCTCCCACGTGACCTCGGGAGGCGGGGTCGCCAGACCCTCCCCACGTGACCCCAAGGGGCACCGACCCTCCGCACGTGATGGGGGTGGGTGGGAGCCGGGAGCCCTGCTCACGTGACCGGGGGGAGGGGGTGCGGGAGCCTGTGGCTGGGCCCGGCCCCGCCCCCAACTCCCCGGCCTTCTCCACTCCCGGCTCCGGAGCACGTCGCTCTCACGATTTATGGGGCCGCGGCTGCCGCAGTGAGGGAGCCGGGGAGCCCGGCGCAGCGGCAACAAAGGCCGGGGAAGCGAGGCGGGGGCGGCGGCGGCCTCCCAGCCCGGTGCGCGCCCCCTCCTACCTGCGCCGGTCCTCGGCGGCGAGGGAGTGGGAGGGCCGAGGATCCTCCCGGCACCCGGGCTCCCCCACCCCCTCCCGGGGCTTTCACCTGCGCCCAGGTGTATGCGGGGGAGGGGAACCTGGTCAACCCCCCCCTCCTTCTCCCCCCCCCTCCCGGGCCATGCTCACATCCCCCGGGCTCCGGCTTCCCTAAAGAACCTTGGGGGTGCCCGGGCAGTGGCGGGGAACCTAGAGACCCTCACCTTGGCGCTCTCGACTCCCCGCCAGAGTCGAGTGGGGTGGAGGGGCAGGCGCGTGAGTCTGGGGGAGAGGTAGGAGCCGGAGAGAGCCGGGGAGTCAGCCCTCCGCGCCCCCCGGAGTGCTCCGAGTGCCGCTGGGGGGTGGGGGTGGGGAGGGACCGGATCCCCACTCCCGGGGTTTCCATGGGAAGCGAGAGGGGGGCGTCGTTGGCTCATCCCCACCCCCAGTCTGACACTCCGGGCGCGAGGCAGGAGAGAGGGGGAGGCGCGGAGCCCCAAACAACAAAGAGCGAAGCGACGAGCGGCAGCCCCTCCCCCGGGAGGTTGGGGGTCGCGGCCGCCCGGCCCGCCCGGCCCCCTCCCCAGGGGCTTCGCCATTTGCTCCAGAGTCGTCCCCCGGGGTGGGGAGCCGGTGGCAGTGCGGCCGCCGCCGCCCGCGCAGGTGTGACAGTGACCCCCGTGTCCCCGGGGAACCCCCCCCCCCCAACACACAGAGACACCTCCGGAGGCGGCCGGGGTGATACACACGGCGGCTCGGCGGGGAGGAGAAGACAAGGGCAGCGAGCAGCGAGCAGACTGAAGACCCAGCCCCGCAGCCGGCACCCGGCCGCCCGCCGCGCCGCGCCACGCACCCCGGGGAACCACCCGGCCGCCCTGACACCCGCCCAGACCGCGGTGGCGCCGACGGCCACCCAGCCCAGACGCGGCCGGCCACGCGGACGCTGACCGCAGCCCCCTCCCCGACCTGCCGCCCGCTCCCACCCACAGACGATCGCCGACGCAGACACACAAATCACACACTCAGACACACACGCACACTGACAGCCGCGCACGCCCGCTCACACTTGGAGCCCCACGCCGTCTCCAGCCCGTGTGTGAGTGTGTGTGTGTGTGTGTGTGTGTGTGTGTGTGTGTGACACACGCCGACGGCTCCCTGCCTCCTTCCCTCGCGCAGGTATTCCACATTTCCATCCTAACCAAGAGGCACTCCCAGGGACCCCCAACTCGGTCGCCCGGCCCTAGCTCACCCCATCCTGGCGCATCATCCCTCCCGACACCCAGGACACCCATTTAGGGAGGTGCTGTGGGCCGTGCTCCCTGCCTCAGCTGTGGACCCTACTTTTAAAGGCCGGAGCTCTAGACAAACCCCCCTGACACCCTCTAGGCCGAAAACAGGTCAGCCCTGGGCCCCCCAACTGCGACGGCCTACCCCCAGTTCACCGGCACCCCTAAGCCCCCCGGCGGAAAGGGCTGAGGATGGGGGAGGGCTGCCGGACCGTTGTAGCCATTCCAGAGGCGGGAGTGAGGAGAAGCCACGGTGGGGTGGGGGGATCCCCGAGCCGCCTCCCCCGCACGGCCGAGCCCTCCCATCACTACACACCACTAGCCTGGCTCAGACACCCCTCGAGTTTCCCAGACGCCCACCGGGAGCGTTCTTCGGCCCGTCGCCTCCCAGCCCCCAGCTGTGGTTTCCCTGGACCTCCACCCCGGGTTCCCCCAGGACCTCTCCAGCCCACCAGCTTCCCACCCCCCCCCCCCCCCCCCCCCCCCCCCCCCCCCCCCCCCCCCCCCCCCCCCCCCCCCCCCCCCCCCCCCCCCCCCGTCAGAGACCCGGGACGCTCGCGCCGCCGGGGGCCCCCCGACTCACTGCTGGTTGGAGCTGTTCCAGTACACCGCATGCCGGTTTCCCAGAGCCCCCCCGGGCCCCTGGGCCAGCAGCGGCAGCAGCGGCACGGGCACGAGCAGCAGCAGCAGCAGCAGCGGAGCCGCCGCCATCCCCGGAGCCGCCGCCGCCGCCGCCCCCCGACTGAGCCCCGCGCTCCCGGCTTCTTAGCTTCCCCGCTCCCTGCCGCCGCCGCCGCCGGCCCCCAGCCCTAGGCCACGCCCCCAGCCCGCCCCTCCGCCCGTCCGGGCGCGCCCCCGAAGCCCCGCCCCTAGCGCGCTCCCGCCAGGCCCCGCCTCGCCAGGAGCCGGAGCGCGCGGCCCGTGGGAGGAGGGAACGGCGCTGCTCCCTCAGGGACAAGCCAGCGCACTCCAGGTCTCTCTCTCTCTCTCTCTCTCTCTCTCTCTCTCTCTCTCTCTCTCTCTCTGGTCTGTTCAGTTTGCTACCGCATGTCTTAAGCCTTAAGCCGCCTTCTCCCCAGTCTGGAGTTCCCAGGAGAACTAGCTTAGGGTGCCCATGATAGAGGTTTCCTAGGATGGAACAAAGCTGACCTCGGAAGAAGCTGGGGGTCTCTTACTAAGTAGGACAAGAACCCCCTCCTTTCGGAACAATCTGGCCTTCCGTGCCCCCTCTCCCCATGTGTACGAGGACTCAGGTGTGCTCAGAAGCGTGGCACAGAAACCCACAGCTGGTACCCAGGACCCGACAGCTGGTGGCCTGAAGTCCCCAGCTGGCCATGAGACTCGGCTTTTTTTTGCAGGTGGGGTGGAGGAGTTCAGCCTCAAAGCACGCCCATCCAGGGTGGGAGTGGGGGGCCTGCAGGGAACTTTGGTCGTCCTGAGCCTAAGGCTGAGAAAGGGGCAGCGCAAAGAGTGGGGAGTACAGACGTCTCCACTCACACGCTGGGCCCGGCTCCTCCCAGGCCAGCCAAAGGTGTCCCCAGGCATTCTCCCTCCCACTTCACAGACACTGACCCTGCGGGCAGGGCGCCTCGCATTCCAGCTCGCTCCCCAGCCACGGTCCCACGGTGCAACCGGGCACAGACATCACACACAGGACAGGCACAGACACCCCGAGGCAAAGCACAGAAACAGAGGCACTGAACACACCGGCATTACAGACACCCAGGCGACACACACACACACACACACACACACACACACAAGAGAGAGAGACACAAGAAACACATAGATTCACAGAGCCACGTGACGCACGATAGACTCTCACCCACAGACCAACCCACAAGTGCCCCATGACCCACTGGCATCTCGCCTCCAAACCTTCCTCCCCTCCTCCTTTGCCTTCTCTTGTCTGTTTCTAGAGAGTACAGAGTGAATGAATGAATGAGGCCCCGCCTGAGACCAGAAGCAGGCTTCAGATTGGATTCTTAGAGCTCACACGCCTAGCGCCTATGACTTTAGGAAAAGAGAGGACCGCACATGCACACTCTATCTGGCTATCCCAGCCAAGCTAGGACCCAGGTCACAAATCTGCCTGCCTGCCTGCCTGCCTGCTGTAGGGGCTGGGGAGGGGGCGGGGCAGTGCCATCCACAGTAGGTTTCCTGCTTAGCTGCTGCCAGGCAAGAGCAGGCTCTGTCCTCTCAGGGGCCCCCTCTGCCTCTGGAGATCACCCCGCTCCCTTCTCAAGAGTCAGAAAATAAATTAGGCCCCTAGGGGTGGGAATGGGGGACTTTGCAAACAGCGCTTCTTCCCCCCAGGCTCCTCAGCCCTCGGGAGATATTTTTCACCCAGTGATACTAACCTGGCTGTCCAGGTGCCACAAATCACATGCTCCCTGCTCCGAGGGGATAGGCCCTCTCCGTCGTGCCCATGGTTGACAACGCAGGTGCTCCCAGCCATGGTGAGGGGATGCTTTCTTTACCCTCTCAAACTTTGCATTCCCTTTTAGAAGCCTGAAGACCCCTGTGTACAGTAGCATAGCGGTCCCATTTACGGGTCTGGGTCCTTGTCTCTTTAGGATTGAGCGTCACCCCAGCCCCTTTATAATAATTGAGCTCTTCTCTCTAGAATCTGGTGCCTTGACTACATTGTTGAAGGCATTCTCTCTATCTGTAGTGCCCAGGTCTCTGTCCATGGAAGCTGGTGCTATGCCTCGCTGGTCCTCTCTGTCTACAGGGACGCTCGCTGATTTAGGCCTTGGATAGAAGTAAAAAAAAGCACCCCTTTATGAAGACCCAGCCCCCAGGCCTTTATGAAGACCCAGCCCCCAGGCCTTTATGAAGACCCAGCCCCCAGGCCTTTATGAAGACCCAGCCCCCAGGCCTTTATGAAGACCCAGCCCCTAGGCCTTTATGAAGACCCAGCCCCTAGGCCTTTATGAAGACCCAGCCCCCAGGCCTTTATGAAGACTCAGCCCCTAAGCCTTTATGAAGACCCAGCCCCAAGAGTGTATCTCTTGGCAAGTGGTATCTGTAAAAACCAAGGTACTGTTTCCTTCGGTGGGAGGTGGCCCTCTCTGTTTCCCTGTCCTGGTGAGGAAGCCTGGGCTGATGTCAGCATCCATTGGCCCCCAGGGGGGCTTCTTTGTGCCACGCACAGATGGAGTAACTGTGTTCTCTGTCTTGGGTATGTGCTTCTGGCTGTGATGCCCAGGCCTGTTAATAAGCCTCTACTCATGGGGTCTAGGTTTCTCTGGGGACAAAGTCTCTGTGGATAAGCTTCGAGTCACAGGCCACATTCCTGGGACTGGATCTGAAGGCCTAGGCCTCTCTCGGTGGCATCTGAGTCCTAGAAAGATGCAGACCTGCGTCAATGAGATCTAGGCCTCTGTTTGTAACTGTGACTCAAACCCACTCAAACTGTGACCATGATTCATCATACGATGGTTTTCATAGCACTCAGACACACAGACACACACACTCACACAGAAGCACGCTCTTACACATAGCTGAAACAGAAGTGTCATGACACAATACTCACCCTTACTATACAAGAGTCTCTCTGAGATTGTCTGCTTCTCTTAAAGATGAAAATAGGGATTTTTTAAAAAATCAGGTTTAGATTTCTGGATGTTACCCTTCTCCTAGGGGAGCCTTAGAAGAAAGGCCTGGCGATCTACTTCTGAAAAGCCAGCCCTGAGAACCCGGGGGGGAGTTCAGTGCTGCTCTGACATCAGACGGTCCATCCCGGGCTGCCAGCTCTGGGAACGAGTCCTCTGAAACACGAGTGTCTAAGGGTAGACCCTGAGCTGCCCCGAGCTGGGGTTCCTTCCAGGGGCCTGGTTTTCCCTCTGCCTCCTTGTCTGCAGGCTCAGCCTGCTTTTGCTCAGACCCCCATGCTCGCCAGACCACCACATGGCTGCAGGACTCACCCCAGAAGCCCCGTGTGGAGGCCCCTGGGAGCATGCTGGCACGGTATCCTTGGCCTCCCTCTTCTTTCCCCTCTGGGGCCAAGGAAGCAGGGAGCTGAGCAGGTCTGGGACCTTGGGGCGCTTGGGTTGTGTGGCCCAAGGTGGCTCCCAGGACAGGGGGAGGCAACCACAGAGCTGAGCTGCATTCAATAAATCATGGAGGCTAGGGCCTGGGGGAGGGGGAGGACAGGAAGGAAGGGGGGGGGGCACGGATAAATAATTCATTAAACAAATAAACAAGGAGCCTGTGAGAGGGTGGATCGGGCACACGTGTGAGCGGAGAGGCAGCCGCCAGCTCCAGACATGAAATATTCACAGGTCTGCACCTCGCACAGGGCCCTCTGTGGCCCAGCCCAGGCCAGCTGTTGGTGTGGCCCTAACACAGAAACCTGGGTGCCAACTGGGGAGCGATGCACGTGCCTCCTGACTGCCCAGTATGCCTCCAGCAGCTGGCGTGCAGCTAGACACCTGCCAGTCAGCAAGGAGCTGGGTGCATAGTGCAGAACACAGAGACCAGGGCACAGGCTGAGAGGTGGCCTTGGGTGTCATCACCTCTGACCCTCATTGTGCCTGAATGTCTATAACGAGTCCGGTGAGTTCCGAAGGCAGGGGCCAGAGGCATCTCTGAGGTGTTTCTCTGGAGCTATGGGGGCGCCCCTGGATATGCCATTTGAGAGTGACGGGGAGGGAGGCGGGATGACTTAGCAATGGGCAGCCTGGGCTTTGGTTCGAATGCCAGTTCTACTGCTTGCCACTTCCTCTTCGGTGAGCTGGGACAAAAGTCGCCTACGTCAGGAGCTGATTGGTAGAAGGGTAAAGCCCACATCTGGGAAGCCCAGCGCCTGAGAGATGCAGAGTGTGGGTTAAAGGGGCCGTCACCCTCCCTCCTCTTCCTCAGGGCTATCTGCTGAGGGAGGACTCCCAACTGGACCGGCCCCAGGCACCCATTGCCACTTGCTCCTCCCTGTCGGGTCTCCAAGCAGCCTGCACCCTTCCTGCTGACAGAGGTCACTGGGAGTTTGGGGTGGGAAGATGGACGGATAGGAGAACAGAGGACAGCCAACATGTGTGGAGACACGAAATGGAAAGAAAATGGCTTTTGTCCGTGAACGTTCGAATAGCCTCTCCTCTCGCATTAGCTGGAAGGAAAAGAAGGAAAGGCTCAGAAAGAGGCCCCCAACCTTGACAGTGTACAGGCTGTGGTGGCCTTGGACCTCCTTCATTCCTCAAACTTGCCCAAATGTAGATTCTCCTCTCTTTCTCTCCACCAAAATGTGCCAGGTGGGTGTCAGGGACAGAGAGAACTGGGGAGGTGGGGGTGTCTCTGGTAACATCATAGTCTTCCTCCCCCAGTCCTCATTGTCCAAGCTCTGCCCCTTGAGGGCTTCCCTGGCAGAGATGGCTGTGTCTAGGCAGAAAGCAGAGAAGTGGCAGCCCAGAGTGGGTGGGGAGAATCCCGACTAGAGAGAGGGAGAGACAGAAGGCCAGGGTGGAGTGTCTGGCTGCTTCCCAGAGGGCCCCAGCATTCCCCAGCCCTCTGTGTCCCCTGGAAAAGGCCTGCACCCCCGGGGAGAGCGCCAGCAGACAGGTCTGAGCTGGCCTGCCCCTCCATAGACAGAAGAGAAACAGGCTGGGAGAGGGGGCCCGAAATATTGTTGGGGAGTGGTGGTTGGAACCCCATGTCTCCTCACGGAAGCCAGGACCAGATGGGGCTAATACCTGGGCACACCCCATCATAGCCTAGGGCTCAGTCACTTGTCTCCCTTGGACGGGCCCCTGCTATTTGGAGAGTGAGGGGTCTGAGTTCTCAGGGGTGAAGATGAGGCCTGCCCACCTCTTTTTCTCAAGGAGTCAACATCAGTTCTCTACTTCCCCTCGCCTGGGCTGGGCAGGTTCAGACCAATCTGCGCCAGAGCGTCACGGCCCACATTGATCTGTAATATAACCACACCGTGTGTTCAGGAGAGGCAATTCCCGAGGCAGAGAGAGCCAGACAACACACACACACGCACACACACTCACATACACACAAAGACATATGACTCAGGAGGGCAGACACCAAAACGCAGCGAGACCGGGACCTTTGCTGCATCTCCTAGGCAAGATCTTTCCGTCGGTCCATTGCGCCCTGCCTAAAGAACCCAAGGCTTCTCTGACAGTGCACTTTCCCCACGGCAGTTTGTACATGGCTCTCTGATCACACGTGCGTTGGGTGTGATAATTATCGGCCAAGGCTTCTACTTTGGCATTCTGCAGATTTCTCGAGGTCAGGGTTCTCGTCTTCTGTAAACGTGCGTGACTCCCCAGCACTGAGCTCGCAGCGTACAGAAGGCGCCCAGTAAGTGATCGTGGGCAAAAGAAGAAATGCATTCTGAGAGTGGACAGCCATTCCCAGAATCCCTCAGAAGCACACAAGCTTGTCAAAGGCATGCTGTCCGTGCTGCCAGCCTGGCCTTCGTGCCTCCCGTGCTTCTGACCTTACTGCCTCTCCGTTTCCTCAAAAGGCCCTCTTCTTCCCTCCTCCCTCCGTCTGGAACCAAGAGCGTGAGTTCCACCTGAGAGTTGGCAAGCAAGTAAGGGTTAATGACACCTCATTAGTGTTTAATTGGAGGAAGGAAGCTGCCCTGGCACCAGACAGGTGGGCAGGTCTGCCCCTTGCTGGAACCAGGCATCCCGATTTCCAGCACCCTGCAGGGGCGTGTGGGTGATTTGACCCTGGAGACCCTCAACCCAGCTGGGGCACCTGCCCCTGCCATTTGCTTTGCCAGTTTAGTCTCCAAGCAGTAGAGACCAACCCTCCCCATCTGTCAGTAAGCATCCTGGGGGAGAGGCCAGCCTCTCACCCTGACTCCTCGAACCAGGCTTCAACCCATGCCCCAGGAGACGCTGGAGGCAGGAGAGGGGCGAGGGAGAGGGGTGGGTTGTGGGGCTGAGCAACTGGGGGCAAGAATTGGCCAGGCAACAAGGGATGAATTAGGGACACAGGCGGTGACAACAAGGCTGGGGATGTGATGTCTGCCCAATTTGACCTTAAATGAAGAGAATGCAAATAAGATGCAGACGATATGCAGATACACAACAGGAATTCAGAATTGACATTCCGGGTGGCAGCCGCTCCTCGCCCAATCCCCCAGTACTGTTTCCCACACCCTGCTGCCAGGGGCGCTGACCACGTCTTAGAAAGGACTTCAAGAGGGTTGCAGGACCTGGTCCACTCAGCACCAGCGGCCTCCCCGCCCCCACTCCAAGGGCCCACTCAAGCTGCCAAGGCGACTCAAGCAAAGACCACTCTCTGGGTTACGCTCGGACGCACCGTCGGTTGCTATGGGGACTCCCCTCCCGGACCAGGTCTGAACCAATGGGCATCACCGCTGATGACCTCATGCCCCAGGCCCCAGGATCCCATTGGCTATTTGGGAGCCAGAGTGCACCTTCCTCAACTGCGTCACCGCTGGGGATCCCCCGACGACCCCAGCTGGTCCGGCCCTCTCAAAGAAAGGCCCACCAGGCGCTCACCATGTGCTGAATGAATGAATAAGGGAGAGAAAGAAGGAACTAATGAAAGGGAAGAACAAAAGAAAGGAGGTCACAGAGGGAAAAAAGACCAAAATGTAAAGGCTTAGCCTTGAGGGGAACAAGAGTGATTTGCAGCCCCTGGAAGTGTGGTGCAGGCTGGTGGCAGAGGCGCCCGGGCGCACGCTTGCTCTGGACAGGGAGATGGGGTGAGGCAAAGAGGGGGGGAAGCCTTCTCATCTGTTCCAGGGAGACTCAGACTCGGGCGGGCAGATCCAGCAAATTGAGGGCCCCACCCTCGGCTGCCTACCGCCGCTGAGTGTAGGGGAAATCGGTGACGCCCCAAAACTTGCAGGCCTGCCTCGCCTCCTGGAACCGCGCCCCAGAATACGCCTCGAGGACTTCTCGTGGCGGCCAGGGCTCGGTGCCCAGGAGACCGCCCAGTGCCTTCAGCTCGGCTAGCCCCAGCAGCCGCCTGGGCTCTCCGTGGGGACGCGCCCCGCCCGCCCGGGATGGCAGGAGGCGCCTGTGGGGGCCCAGGCTGTGGGCAAAGTGTAGGGAGGGGGAGAAGGCAGGCTTGGTCTGAGCATCTGCGGCCTGGGGGCGGGGGCGGGGGTGGGGGGTGTCTGCGTTTAAGACCCCCCCGCGCGTTCCCCCAGCCCAGCACCTCGTGCAAGTAAGCCCGCCGCCGAGCTGTCCGCCCTTGTGCCCGCCCGCAGGGAGCTGGGCGGCGGGCGAGGGCGTGCGTCCGTGTCAAGTGTGCGCGTCTGGGCGAGGGCGTGTGTCTAAGAGTCGCCTGGGCCCCGTGTCTCTCTCGCACATGCGTTATCAGTTATCAGATCGCGCGCCAGCCCCAGACTCGGGAACGAGCGCCACCCCCCACCCCGGTGAGCAAGGACGGGGCGTCGGGGGGCGGGGGGCGCGGCTGGGAGCACTGTGCGACCCTAACAATTCTCCATCAAGGTCAGGGACTGGGAACGGTCGCGCCCCCCCCCCTTCCATTGGGAGGGATAAAAGTAGCCGGACAGTCGGTTTCCATGGCAACATGTGGATTAATGCCCTGGAAGCCGGTGGAAACAGAACTCGAATCCAGGACCAGAAGACGGAGCTCACAGCTTCCCGTCTTGAGCTCAGACTCGAGACTCTCCTCGGCGTCCCAGCCCCTCGCCCCCGCTGCAGAGCTGTTTGCGGTGAGGGAGCTGGCAGGGAATATGCAGGCACACGCACGACAGCTATGGCTTTTTCTCCAAGTGCCCCAAATAGCAGGGGCGGGGGGGGGGGGGGGCGACGCCAGCCTGCCCCGCCAGAGGGCTTTCCCCACCCCCACCCTTGGAGCAATGGAATTCACTTGAACCACTACAGGCTCTTAGTGGGGTGCTTGGTGGTGGCGGAGGAAGATGGGCAGAATGTTCCCACCGCCTCAGTGAGTGACCAAGGGATTCTGACCTAGGGGGACAGTAGGGTAAGAGAAGGCCTCGGCAGTCGGGGCATGACGGTGTCTGCTCCAGACACCCCCGCCCCCCACCCCCACCCCGTGTTCACACGCCGCCTCTCCCTGCCGCAGCTAATCAGCACAACATCCACCTATCGATCCCTGGCTCGGGGCCAGATGGGGCCGGCTGGGTGCCAGGGGAGCCTGCGGGGCACCAGGGCGGGCAGAGCACAGAGACAGGGGAAAGGAACACCCCTTATCCTGACTCCACCCAGGGCACCATTTATTAGGGATCCCATTGGGTTTTGGGGGGCAGCACAGCATCTGCTGCCAGAGATGGGAGCCGGTGTAGAGTTGCAAGCAAAGGGGCCCCCCCCCTCCCTCCTCGGCCCCACCCCCTCCTCCTTATAAAAGCGGAGAACAAAGAGGCCGCTGGGGAAGGCGGCTTTGATCTGACCCCACCTTCCCAGTTCTAGGCCAGGCTGGGCCCAGAGTGCCCTAGGGAAGGAAGGATGTATGACCAGCTCTCAGGGACCTGGGCATTTTGAAACCCAGACACTGCCTGTCTAGACCTCTTGTTTTTGCCCCACAGCCCTCCTGCCAGGGCTTGGGCAGTAAGTACCCTAAGCACTCAGGCCCTAAGAGGCACCTGCCCCTCTTCAGCATAGGGAAAGGGCTGGGGAGGTGGGAGGTGCCAAGCTCCCCAGCTGCTGCTGGCACCCTGCCCACACAGAGGGGTGCCTAGCGAGGCCTGGAATGAGTGGCCAGGGCACAGCTGCCAAGAAGGTCAGGCCAAGTCAAGCTGGGAGCCCGGGCCCAAGAGTCCTGGAGTCAGGGAAGAGGGCAGGAGGGTCGGGAAGGCAACAACAAGAGGGTGGTTTATTCAGGGTTTGGTCCAGGCTCTTATAAAAATACAAACTGGCATGAAATTCAACCTCATGGCAAGTCCGTCTTCACAGAAGACAAGAGAGTGACACCTCCCCCCCACCCCCTGGGGAGGGCAAGGTGCTAGCCCAGAGCAAAGCCCACTGGATACAGGGCATTGACACCAGGCTGGGGCTTCTTCCTGGCCCTGGTCCAGCAATCCACCTGTCCCCAGGTCCTCGGCGCCAAGGATTCGATTCGATCCTGCCCAATCCCGGGGCTTCCAGGTAGAAGGGACAGACCAGCAAAGCCACTGACAAGAGCCTTCCAGGATGCTCTGCGCTGTCTGCAGCGCCGCTGGCTGGCTAATCTTCAGCGTGTGCTACATGGGTCACTTCCAGTCCTCTGATTTCTGCCGTCACTGCTCCATCTTGTCCGTCTGGCTTGGCATTCCCAGCCCAGGTGGCAGGGGCTCTTCCTCCAGGGTGTCCTGGCAGGGCGCTGGCTTCTGGGGGTAGCCAGGAGGGTCCGCTTGGCTCAGAGAACTCGCAGGAAGCGCAGAATCGGTAGCAGCAGCAGCAGCAAGAGGCAGAGGGGGCTGGGCGCACCACCGCCTTGCCATCCCGAGGTGCCACTCTCTCCAGGACTCCCAACTGGGTGGGCCGACTCAGGATCTGAGGATGGAGGGGAGACACTGATGGGTCCTCCCATTTTTGTAGCCTCCTTCCTGCCTACCCCCCCCAATATCTCCTCCTATGAGATTGTCCAGGGTGTCCCTTCCCATAATCTACCACTTCATCTTTCTTTTTTTTTTTTTTTTTTTGGGGGGGGGGGCATCACTGCTCTCGGTGGTGGGAGTAGGAGGCCCAGCCCCACTGCTGGAATTGAACCTCCGTCCCAGTGGGCCGCAGTCCCGCGCACAACCACTACGCCACCGGGGCTCAGCCCCACTTCATCTTTCTAACCTGACCTTCCAACACTCCCCTAAACTGCCACTCTGCTCCCCTAAACTGCCACTCGAGACAATCGGGTGAGCTAAGCCCTAGAAGGGTCTTGCCCCTAGAAACCTCAGCCCGACAGGGGCCACTCCACAGGGCTCAAGCTCCCCACCTGGACCCTTCAAAGCCTGATGGGGGACCCCTTAGCATAGCCTGCCCCACTTACTGTTCTCTTTGCAGCAGACAGACACCTGGAGCCTCAAGCATTGGCCCGAACTCTCCGCAGCTGGCACCGCTGAGTGGTGGGAAGTCGGGAGGAAGCAGTGAGCAGTTAGTACCTGGAGTCAGCACCTTTCGGGCCTCAGACTCTGTGCCAGACCCTTCCGGCGTCTTCCCGTTGCCTGGAATGCTTTCTTACTCAGGGGCCATACCCAGGGGCCAGGTCCCAGGCCCCAACCACGGGCCCTGCTCACTTCCCCAGGCCTCTCCGACTCCCCCCCACACACACACTGTACATCAGCTCTTTGTGGCTCCCGGTTTACTTCTGGGCTCAGCCCCCTCTCTGAATGGTGGGGACCCCTGGCCCCCTATTCCCAAATTCTCTACCTTGCTCAGCACTGTTAGGGAACCATCTTACTCCCTCCTGCCACCCTCCCCCCCATCAAAGCAGGCGCCCAGGGTGTCCTTCCTCACGCACAGATGTAGTAGTAAGTCTCTCCAGGCAGGAACTCGAAGCCCAGGGAGAAGGGTGTGAAGCGCTGAATCTTCTCTGAGAATCGCACAGGGCCATAGGGAGCGAAGGGGCGTGAGCATTCCCAGCGCTTGAAGGCCCCTGGCCCCTCTGCCTGGCAGGCCTCGTAGCCAGGCCAGTCCACCATGTAGAGAGCAAACGTCTCCGGACCTTCGGGGGGCCCTGGGCCTTCATAGTGTGGGCAGAAGATGTCTAGGTAATCGTTGAGGTCCAGCTCCACCACAGTGTCGCCTCGAAGCAGCCTGCAGACGCAAGGGAGGAGGGGGCTGACATATCCCCTCCCAGCAGCCTCCCTCTCACCCACTCAACCAGCCACGCAGTTCAGTTCGGGGAGAGTTCGGGGAGGCCCGAGTTCCCCCACAGACAGCTCTTGGGAAACAAAGAGAAGGCAAGGACCAAGGACGGGATGAAGGACCAATTCAGAGCTGAGTGGAGTGAGGTTCTTAAGGAGCTGGGGACCGCAGTGCTCACAGTCCCGGGGAACTGGGAGGCCAGGAGTCGACCATCCCTTTTTCTGCTACAGCAGACAGCCACCTTGGTAGCTGACCCAGGGCCTGGCCTGGGGCCCGGGCTCCATTGGCCTGAGGTGGACAGACGCTGTGAGGGGGCCTGGGCACAGAGGCAGGCAGGAGCCCACGGGGTGGTGAGACAGAGGCTGAGATGGAGACGGAGGCTGGGAGCAGAACCCGTAGTCCAGATGCAGGGAGAAAGAACGCCATTAGAGCTTCATCCTGTGGGGAGAAGCGTGCCCAGGTGGTGGGGGTGGTGGAGGGAATAAAAGAACGAGGGGGTGCTTCTTCTTTGAGCAGGACAAGAAGGTCCCAGGCGTGGAGGGGAGCTGGGCACCCAGCACCCAGTCTTTATTTAGCCTGCCCACGATTCCCCTCGGCGCCTCCTGGAGAGCCGATGCACAGGGCAGGGACAGGGGCAGGTTGTCCACCAGCACCAGTTCCTGCCCCCAGCCATTACACAGCCCAGGGAGACTTTCAAAGGGCTCCAAGCTGCCCCGAGGTGATGGGTGGTCTGAGGACCACCTGCCGCAGGGAGCTCTCAGGAGGAGCACACACTCCTGAGTCTGGCCTAGACTTGCCAGGACGCATGCTGGACCAGTGCAGGGTCTTTGTATGTATTCTTTCTCTGCATCTCAGAACAGTGCCTTACCCAGGAATAGCATTCAACAAATATTTGTGGATTGAATGAATGAACCAGAAATGTCAGAGCTGGGGGCTAGAGACCTGATTTTTTAACAACTCCTCCAAGTGAGTCAGAGGCACTAGTCTGGAACTGAGCTAGAAGAATTGGGAGTGGACGTCAACAATAGCCCATCATAAGGGACTGTACTGGCCTGTGTGCGTGCATGCCCCCTCTTGGGGGGAGGGGCGCGCCTGTGGGTGCAGGGTCTTGGTGTCCCCAGCGCTGGAGGAGCACAAAGTATGTGCTCAAATAAATGTGAGTGTGCGAACAAACCAGCGCAGTCACAGATTGTCTCGAGGCGAAAATCAGAGCGGAAAACAGATGGGAAGGCAGGGAGGCAGGGAGAATTGGGGAGGGGGGTGGAAATGGTAACAAATAGGGAGGTTCAAAGACAGGCAGCTCAGGAGAATGAAACCAATTAGTTTCCATCCAGGCAGTCCTACCGACACCTACCTTTTCCATGTACATGACCTGGGCTAGCCTGCCTGACTTCCCAGGGTGGCAGGTATTATTAGCCCATTTGGCAGATGAGAAAACCGAGGTGAGGGAGGTCAAACGACTTGCCCAAAAGTGATTCACTGCGGGCGGCAGAGGGCCCAGACTGGACAGTGGGAAGGCGCAGCTTTGTGCAAGTCAGAGATGCAAGCAGAGATATTGGATGCAAGTTCAGAGACAGCCCGCGCGCCGCAGGGGGGGTCAAGGGAGCAGGAGCCGAGCCCCCGCTCTGACCAGAGGAAAACCCCTTCCCCTCCTCCAGCGGTTCGCCTCCCCTGCGCCGGCGGGAGGCTGGGGAACCCGCCCGGGAGGGAAGCGAGGGGGCGGGGCCCAGGGTGCGGCGGAGGCCCCCCAGCGCCGGGCTCCCAGACCCCACCGCCCACCCTCCGGCCCGGGTCTTCCGCCCGCCCCCCCAAAATAGGCGGGCGGGGGAGCCTCGGGGCGCGTCGCGCCCCTCCCCCCTCCCCCGCCGGTTCAAACAAAGGAGCCCCGGCGCGCGGCCGGGCTCCAGCGGCGCCGAGCCCAGCGCGGGCGGAGGGTGCGCGCTCGAGTCGGGAGCGCGCCAGCCCGGCTGGGAGTCCGTCCGGTTCGGCCCGGCTACCTGGGGTTACTGGAGTTCCAGTAGACGGCGTGGCGGACGCCGGAGCCCCCCCGCAGCGGGGAGCCGAGGAGCGCGGCCCAGAGGACGGTCCACAGCAGGGGCAGCAGCCGCATCGCCCCCAGGGTCCGGTCTGCTCTGGCCCGGCCCGGCCCGGCCCGCTTCGCAGTCGGGGCCAGAAAGGTACAAAGTGGAGGGGCGGGGGGAGGGTTGCTGGGAGGGGGTGGGGTGCGGAGACTCGCAGGCCACGCCCCCTGGTAACTTTCTACCAATGGAGGCGCGTGTCCGCCCCTCCGCTCCGTGCCAACTCCGGGTTAACTCTCTGTGCGCCGGAGCGCACGCCGCGGAAAGCCGAGCTGGGGCCGGGGCCGGACCTTGCTGGGAGGGCCCGAGGGGGCCGTGTTACACCGTAGAGATGTCGTCGTCGTCGTTTTGAAGAGGGGAAGAGCGAGGTCTAGTCGTTCGCGTCTGGGTCATTACAGGGGTAGAACACCTTATTGTAACCGGGCAGGTTTTAAAATGGGGTGCGCTTCCTTTCCTCCGGGGGGAAAGTGAGGCACAGACGCCGATCCACGGAGTCTGTCCTGTCACCCGAGCACTTCACCCCTGTTGGTTTTGCACAGCGGCCTGGGGTTGCGACGGGAAGGGACAAAGCGTGTCCTGGAAGGCCGCACTCGCTGTCATCTTCGAGGTGCTCAGGCCACACACACACACACACACACACACACACACACACACACACACAGTACACCCCCCCCCCCTTGGTGTTCTGGGCAGCCCCAGAGACAAAGTGATGAGGTGGTTGCGGCCTTTTCAAAGCACCTTTGTTCTCGAGCCCTCAGGTGCGGGCGGGGGACGGGGAGGAGGCAGGTGCGCAGCCTTGGGACCGTGGGAGCCGCCGCCCCGCTCCGCCCCGGCTCCCGAGCTCGGAGGAACACGAGCCAAAGCCACTTCTCCCAGTCACTGGCCGGAGGGTGGGGACCACAGGTCCGATGGCTTGGCGAGTCTGTCACTAGCCGCCCCCGCGGGGCCTGGCACTCAGGGGCCGAGGACGCAGCGACCCAGAGTAGCGCCGAGAGTCACCCAGACTGGGCAGAAACTGCCCGTGAACGTCCCGGGACGCGAGAGTGACCCAGCCTGCGAGGTTCCCTCCTCCCCACCCCTGCCCGGCCTCATCCGGGGCAGCAGCGCCTCCTGGCGGCCGGACCTGGAACTGGCCAGAGCCGAGGGGACCCGGCCTTCTCCGAACAGAGGCTCAGAGGCGGCCTTCCAAGATCTCACGTTTATTACAGCCACGGAGTTTATTACAGCCACGGAGCGGCTGCGCTCACCTCTCCCTGCCCTGCCCGGCTCCCAGCCCCACCCTCCCTCCTCCGCGTGGCGGGGCGGGCTGGGGGCCCTTTGATGGCTGGTGGGGAGACACCTGCCCCGATGACAGGGTACCAAGACAGTGCCCAGGCTCCGGGCCCTGCAGTCGTCTCGGAGACTCTAGCGGGCGGATCTCCCTCGTGAAGTCTTCCTAAGTCCGATTGGAAGCCGCAGACCCCTCAGAGAGGTCCGAGGTACAGCGAGGACCCTGCTGGGGGTGGCGGCGCGGGCCTGGGGTAGGGAGAACCAAGAAACGAGGCCGTGGGGCCCCTCCATCACCACTAACCCCCCTCGGTCGTCCGCCCATCTTCAGCGCTCCCTCGCTTACCTGGAAGGCATCATCTGGGGTGGGATCCCAGTTCCTGGGCCAGCCAGGCTATCCGATGGACCCCGATCCTGGGGCTCGGAAGGCAGGGGCTTCCGCGGGGGCGGGGGCTTAGCAGGCCCCTGAGACTGAGAGAGAAGGCAGGAAGCCGGCTTGGGAGGGGGTGACGTGCTGCCCACCCCCAACGCACTGGTACTGGGGAGCAGCAGCTTGCAAGCAGCACCCAGACGTCACCCTTTTCTCCAAACAAACCTGTCACCATGAACGTCGCCACCAGGGTATGTGCCCTTGGGCACAGGGGGCATCTTGCCACGGCCACCACCGCCAAGGCTACCAGCACCACAGCCCTAGGTGGGGGGAGGGGCCAAGCCCGTCTCTCTCCCCACTGTTACCTTCGGGCGCCTCACCACGGGGTCGGCGGGCAGAGGGCGTGTGGGGGGGTTGGGTCGGTCAGCCAGCTCGGCCTGAACAGAGAGAGGTGCAGTGGCTGTGTGAGGCCACAGTGGGCAAGCTGAGGTGCTCCTGAGAGGTTCAGGACAACATGCAAAGCCAGCCGGTCAAGGGGCATGAGAAAATGGGGTGGGGGGGCATGCGTAAAAGGGCATACTGAGGACGCCTCTGGGGAGGAAGGCATGGGCCACCACGGAGAGTCTGGTTGGCTGCAGTCCTGCCAGTGACCACCAGATGGGGGTAGAAACCAAGGCAGAGGCTCCCCCATGGCTGAGGCTAAGACTGAGGGGGGGCACCCTGGTCACCTAAGGAAGAGCCCAGGGGCAGGGGGTGGGGGTGTGCATGGCCTTGGAGCCTGCTCTGGCCACGGCAGGCCTGGCCCAGATTTACCTGCAGTCTCTTGGGCACAGGGTCAGGTGGCAGCGGCCTGGAAGGGGGGGCTGGGAAGCCCAGAGCACTAGTCTGCTGAGAGAGCAGGAGTGGAGGGGCACAGAGTGGGTGAGGGTGGGGGTGGGGGGAGAAGCAGAGAGACACAAGTGGGCAGAGAGGGGTTAGTGCTCAGGGTGGGGCGGTTGGATGCCCGGGACGCCGGAGCCTGTGAGTGCGGTTATAGAGAGGTGGTGACAAGCGGTGCAGCGGGCATGCAGGCCACATTTGCGGGCAAGGCTCCTGGCATGGGCATCACATGGCATCGCACTGGAGGGCTTGGGGCGGGCGAGGGCACTCACCAGCCCTTCTATACATGGCGACCTGGGCCTCAGCAGGTCCTGGCACCCTGAAGGCCATTCTGAGCACTATCCCCCCTAGTGCCCACCAGGGGCCACTGCTGGAGCACACCAGACCCACCTCCAAGAGCTCAGCAGAGCCTCCTCTGGGTGACCGCCCTTCCCCCACGACGGCCAGGGGAGAGGCAGACTGGCTGCCTGAGCTCCTCTGAGGACGCTGGAAGCTTCGGTGCCTCCCCCACCCCAGGGCCTGAGTTGGATGCTGGGCCCCTTCTCTTCTGGCACCCAGGACTCACCTGGGTGCTCTTTGGGAGCAGGGTCCTCTGGGGGGGTCCTGGCCGCTCCAGGGGAGCAGCCTGGGCTGCCCTGAGTATGGAGAAAGGCAGGGAGGGTGAGCGCCCAGCCCCCCCAGCCCGCTAGCCTGTGCCCCACCCTTCTGTCAGTTCTCTCCAGCCCCTTGGAGAGGGAGGGATGCGTGAGGGCTGGACAGGTCACAGGGAGGAGGGCAGAGTACCGTGGCACACATGGGGACAGGTATGAAGAGGTGCACTGAGGAGGGGAAGGGAGGGGGATGGCCAGCTTAGGGTCCATAGACTCCAAGTATCTGGGGCTTCGGAGAGGCCAGGGCATGAGTCCAGTGCTGGGTCCCCCGGGGAGGGGGTCAGTGGCAGGAGGTGATGCTGGTACCTGTACTGGCAGCTGGGCCCCTTGAGCTGGCAGAGCCGTTGGCGCAGGCGGGCACGGTGCCAATAGCTGGCACCAAGCAGCACCAGAACCAGCAACAACAGGAGGCTCAGGAGCAGGCCTGTGTTCAGGGAGCCGGTTTCTGTGGGGGTGAAGGCAGGCTTGAAGGTGGGAAGGGTTAGGCACGCGGTACCACCTGCACCCAGGAGCAAGGGGCAGGGAGGGAGAGAGGCAAGGAGTCGGGGTCACATGGAGCTAAAGGCAGAGGGTCAGAGACCGAGGACCACGGGGAGAGGGGAACCACACCCTCCGGGCAGTGCCAGTCCGCCCCTACTACCTCTCATCTGGGTGGCGCAGTCAGGGGGTGCCCATCCTTTCTCACAGTGACAATGCTGACGGCTGTCACAAACCTAGCAGGAACGAGGAGAGCGATGAAGGGTGCTGCCCCATGGGACTCCGCTTCCCTCTGACCTTCATCTGGGGTTGGGGGGGGGGAGTGTGGGGGAGTGTGGGGGAGCGGGCAGGAGGGAGCCCTGAGCTAGGGCGGAGAAGCCTGTACGCGCGGGGAGCTGCCACCCTCAGGGACGGCGCCGGGATGGCGTCCCTGTAGCAGGCGAGGAACCTGAGCTCAGAGAGGGTCATTGCTTGTCCCTAAGTCAACCAGCCCAGAAAGGAGTCAAGCTGGTGTCCCTCTCCAAAGACCACCTTCCTGGGCTCCGAGAGGGGCCCTGCCCGCTTCCACACCAAGTCAGCTCACCCCGTGCCCATGGCATTTGCTCCGACAGCGCTGTGTCTCCAGGAGATCCACAGACTGGCACTGATGGTCAATGCACACCTGCCCAGCAGGAAGAGAGGAACCAGGGAGCCTTACTGGGACTGGAACACACACACACACACACACACACACACACACACACACACACACACACCACCGCCCCCCAATGACAGATGGGGACACCAGTGCTGAGGGGGTGTGGGGGGGATGGATGTTCATCCTCCAGGAAGAAGCAAGTCTCCTTAGATCTGGTCCCTTTACCCAGGTGGTCAGGGAGGCCTGGCAGTGCTGGTCCCCACCCCACCCGAACTACTCCACAATTACGATGCTCCAAAGATTCACCAGACCCGTCCTCTACCAGCGTTTGTCAGGGAAGTCCCAGTTGCTTAAGGCCTTTTGTGTTGTCTAACCAGAGCCAACTCCCCTGCTGTTAGACTGATGGTTCCCTTTCATTGAGGCAGGTGGGCAGATTCACATGCTGATAATAACCATCGCTGGCCTAACCTGTTTAGCCACATCCAGGAGTATGGGGGTCTTATCTCCCCACATGGGACCCTGATAGCCCCCTTTTCCTATAATGTGTGCACATGGCACAACCCCTTCCTGTGATTTTTTTTTCTTTACCTGTAATTGGGGGCCTGGCTTGGCTCCAGAGGGTATATAGGGATGGAACGTAAGATAGAGGCTCTCTCTCAGCCTGCCTCTCTCAAGCCTGCTTCATACCAGCCTACCTCTATCCAGGCTGCCGCTCCACGTGGACCATCCAGCGGGGCAGAGGTGAGCATGCATCGTGAAAGGATATATATGTAACTTGTAACACTCTTTTCTCTCTCTCTCTCATAATCTCTATGTCGGGTGTTATAATAAATAATAATTATCGCTACATAACTGCATGTTGAACCCTTGCTGTGAGTGTATCAGAGGCCTGGCCACCGCGATAGCTCACCAGACCAGGGCCACAGGCTGTGCCGGGCAGAGTCAGGAGGGGCTGGGCCACATCGTTGCCCAGGTCCACGTGCACCCGGCTGCAGTTCAGCTGGGTCCCGTTGGTGTCCAGCATCTCCCAGTGCAGGTCTCTGATGGAGCCCAGCAACGGCTGGGTCCCACCTCCCTGGCACTGGAGCTGCCCACAGATGGCATCTCTGGGAAGAGGGGTGGGGATGGGTGGGTGGCCAGCGGGGGCAGGGCCCATGCTGCCACCAAACTCCGGAGGGGTCGACTGTCCTCACTCACCTAGGGCTGCAGGACACGTAGCCGCCCTTGGGACTGCGGCCACAGCTCCCAAAGGCATCCCCCCGAGTGTTGGCGGAAAGGAGGCAGGGGGGCGCAGCTGGCTGGGCCCCAGTGCCCCAGAGAGCCTGGCACTGCTGGGCATAGGAGGCACAGCGTCCCTGCATGCACACGGCCTGTCCGCCATCACAGGGCTCGCCGTCCCCCAGGCTGACGTCAGGGGGGCACTGCGAGCTGTTTCCGATGCAGAACTCGGGCAAGTCGCAGTCCCCTCTGGTGGGGCGGCACTGCCAGCCAGCCGGACGCAGCTGGGGGAGGTGGGGCAAGTATCACTGCGGGGCGCTGAGCACAGCCCACTAGAAGGACCCCCCACTCCCCACCCTCGGCCCCGCAGGGGGTCCAGAGTGGCCTACCTGGCAGTCCTGACAGCAGGGCCCATCCGATGCACACTGTGCCTGTGGCCTCAGCTGGCAGAGGAAGGGGTCGCAGCAGGGGTCTGTGCAGTCCTGAGGGCGGCGGGGGCCGATGAGGAAATGTTGGCGGGGGAGCTGGTGGCCAGGCAGGGGGCTGGCCTCCCAGCAAGGACTGACTGCCAGAGTTGAGTGAGCGTAGGGTGGCGGGCAAGGAAGGAGAGAGGGGCGCGGTCGGCGAGGGATACAGGAGTGAGGGGCCGGGGCTTTGGCGGAGGGGCTTACATCTGGGAAGCCACAGTCACACTGCTCTCCCGGCTCGAGGAACCCGTTTCCACAGAAAGCCTCTTCTGGGACCAGGCTGGGCGGCCGGTTGAAGAGGCACCTGCCCAGACCCCCTACGAGTGCCTTCTCCAGGGCCAGGCGGCTGCAGTTACTGAAGTTCAGGCCAGGCAGGAAGCTGGGGGGCGGGGGGCAGTAGAGGGGTTGGGAGAGAGTCCTCTCCCTGTCAGCTGTGCCCGCCTCCCCCCCCCCCCCAGCCCTGTCACTCACTCGGTGGAGGCCTCCATGATGCAGCTCTTGGCGGGGACTGGACCAGGACAAAGGCAGCTGCTTCCAGGTGGGTGGTGGTCCAGGCCCAGGCTGTGGCCCAGCTCATGGGCTATCGAGGAGGCGACACCCAGAATGCTTACGGAGTGGTCCTGCCATCGGGAAGGGGACACCCAGGTCCAGGTCCAGCCTGCTCTAGCCATTGTGCCTGGCTCATCCTGACTGTGCCTGTTCTCCCCTCACCTGACTTCTGAGGTGCTCAGCTGGTCTCTCTCTGCCTGTCCCCTGACTTGCTCCTGAAGCAGGGGGAAGAGCCCAGGCCTGGCAGGGCCAGGAAGTCTGCGCTGACACTCTGCTTCCTGGGTACTGGCCCTGCCCAGGGCCTTTGCCACCCCCAGCAGAGGGCGACCCACAGGGGTGAAGGCTGAGGGAGTAGACCTATGAGGGGTTCCCTGACTGCACTAAGGGTCACTGGGGTGGGAAGGGAGGGTGGAGTAGCTTTGTCTGGGACCTGGGGAGATCAATGGCACCCCAATTGGGGTGGGGAGGGGCCCTGGAAACAACTCACCATGTTCACGCCTCCCGAGAAGTCCGGCGAGCAGATGGAGCTCTGAATGGCCATGCCCACCATGGGTCCGGAGAAGGAAGTTGCCCTAGAGGACCCGGAGGTCACAGGTGAGGGCCACAGGCCAGGGCACAGGGCTGAAGGTGTGGAGAGATGGGGCCCAGACAGGGAAGGAAATGTTGGCCCCAGTGGCTGGGCCTAAGGCGGTGGGGCAGGGGTGGGGCGACTTACGTCACCAGCTGGGCACTGTCATGGGGTAACCGGGGCAGCAATTCTGCCCGGCGCCACTGGAGGAAGTTGTTTAATGTGACACTTGGGTTCTGGCTTATCTCCACCAGGTCCTTCTGGGTCCAGGCCTCCAGGCCCACGAGTGCTACCCGTACATTCAGGGGCCGGAAGAACTGAAAGAGAGTCAGGGCTCAGGACAGGGGTTCTGGCGGCCGGTCAGGGCGCCCAGAGAGGCTGCCCCGTCCACACTCACTGCGTCCAGGAGAAGGGCCACTTCCAGTGAGCGGTTCAGCAGGCGCTGGAAGTCTGGGTACCGCTGGACCTGTGGACCGAACAAGGTGGCCATGAAAGGCCACGGGGCTGGTGGGAGGCAGGGACGGACGTGGGAGGCCAGCAGGCTCACCTCTGAATGGTCGGCTACCATCACCAACTCGACGACTTTGACCTCTGTCAGCACATCCCGCCTCCACTGTGGACAAAGGGAAGGGCCATCAGGCAGGGCCCGTGCCCACTGCCAACAGCTGCCCGCCCCCAAACTCACCGCCACCAAATCCAGCCCGACACGACTCAGTGACCCGACAGACAGCACAGAGCAGCCCCTGTGGGGTTCCGATGCCAGAGCTCTTTCTGAGAGCAGACTGTCATCTGTCTTCTGCAGAGAGGCTGGTGGATTTGAACCACCGACCTTGAGGTTAGAGGCCGATGTGTTGCCCTCTGTGACACCAGGGCTCTTGCATGGCCGCATGGGCGTGGCCAGACTCTGCCCACTCTCACCCTGGGAGTGAAGACCCCTCTTTAGAGAGGGGCCACTAAAGCCAGAGAAGCCAGGGCGGGCCCAAGGGCGGGCCAAGAAATTGGATCGAAAGCGGGGAGTGAAGTCCTATTTTTTCAAAACTCCAAACATAGCACGGTTTCCGATTGCGTGTAATGCCAGCTGATAACGGAAAGCCACTCAGAAGAAAGGCCTGGGAGTCTCCTGAAAGCCAGTCATCGCAAGCCGCAGTCGAGAGCATGGGTCTACTCTGACTTAGGGCAGGGGCGCGGCTGGGGGCGGCGTCCCCTGAGTTGGAGCTCTCGTGACAGAAACTGGGTTCACCAGCACGTGGTGGCGCAGTGGTTCCATGTTGGGCTGCTCACTGCCAGGTGGGCAGTTCAAAAACCACCAGCCACTGCTTGGGACAAAGAAGGGGCTTTCTACTCCTCCAAAGAATTCCAGTCCAGAGGCTGAGCCCCGGTGGCGCAGTGGTGGAGTGCGGGACTGCAGCCCATTGAGTGCGGTTCAAATCCAGCAGAAGCTGTTCAGGAGCCAGGCTGGGCCTCCTACTTCCACCAGAGGGCAGGGATGCCCCCCCCGAAAAAAGAACCCCAGTCTTGGAAATTCATAGGACCAGTTCTACCTTGTCCTAGGGGCCCCTATGAATTGGCATCAACGTGATGGCAGTGAGAGTTTTGTTTTTCTATATCCCAGGTACAGTTGTAAGCATCTTTGCTAGATCAAACAAACAAACAAACAAACAAACAAAACCAACCCTTAAACTCACTGCCATCCAGTCGATGCTGATTCACGGTGACCCGATAGGACCCTATAGGGAGAACTGCCCCTGTGGGTTTCTCAGACTAACTCTTTTTTTTGTTTGTTTGTTTTTGGGGGGGTGCATCACTGCCCTGGTGGGAGTAGGAAGGCCAGCCTGGTTCCTGGAGAGCTGCTGCTGGATTTGAACTGTCAACCCTGTGGGCTGCAGTCCCGCACTCAACCCCTGTGCCACCGGGGCTCAGCCCCGAGACGAACTCTTGATGGATGTAGGAAGCCTCACCTTTTTCCTGAGGAGCAGCTGGTGGTTTCAAACTACAGACCTTGAAGTTAGCGTCCAACATGTAACCACCATGCCACTGGGGCTCCTAAACTAATCCCCCTCCCCTCCCCCCCCAAAAAAACAGGGGTTGAACCCCAGTGGCATAAGTGGTTGAGTGCGGGGGGGCTTGGCGGTTCACATCCAGCGGTGGCTCTCAGGAGCAGTGCTGGGTAGCACCCACGACCAGCAGAGGGTAGTGATGCCCCCCCCAAAAAAAATTAAAAACAAATTAAAACAAAAAAAACCCCAGTACTCACACTCACTGCCATGGAGTTAGTCTTCATGGAAACCCCATGAAGTCAATCAGGTTTTTAGCCCCCTAGTCCCCTTAAATTTCCATCGTGACAAATGAGGAAACTGGGTATTTATAGCTTTGTGATCGGTAACGCTCTCTCTCTACCCGTGTCAGAGCTCTTTGCCAATGGCATGGTAAAACGGATGAGGACTTTGAGTCGACTCCCTAGAGCTGAACTATTAGCCGTGTGGCCTGGGGGAAGTCATCCCCTCCCTAAGCTGCCTTTCTCGCTTTAAAACAGAGCGTGTGATGCATTCCGCCTCCTGAGTCCCTGGGAAGAGCCAATGAAATCATCTTCACCAAGTGCCTGGATGTGAAAACTTAGGAGCGGCTGAGACCGCCGCTGCCGCCCCTGCTGCCCAGCTCCTGGGCCTGGGTCAGCCCTCCCTCCCTCTCAGTGTGCCAGCTGCTCACCCTCTCCCCGCGAGGGTGGCGCGGCCTCCGGGCCTGGTCAGGTGGGGCCTGGGTGGGCGTGGGTGCCCTCTGGCGCAGGGCGCAGGTGGGGCCTGGCAGAAGGAGGTCTTGGATCCTGAAGATCGCGGGAGGACCCTGAGGGTCCCCAGGCCCCAACTCCAGGGCATAGCTTCTGTCTGGGGACAGGACCACCACGCCCCTAAGGAGAGATGGGCAGGCGGAGGACGTCAGAGAGCCACTCAGTCCCGCGCCGGGCACCTCGGTAGGCACTCTGCCTTTACTGGCTTCCCCTCCGCCCTACCTGAGCCCCGAGCAGGTGCACAGGGAAGCCCAGGAGTCTGCGTGGCCGCGCACGTGTCCCTGGTAGCAGCAGTTTTCCTACAGCGGAGAAACAGCATGAAGACCCACTGGAAGGCTGAACCATGGCTTGAACCCGGGAGTCGAGCCATCTAGTGACCCATGGGATGTCTCCCCATACATTCCCGGGAGGGCAGCCCCGGGACCAGGGCACGGGGTCTCTGACTCACCAGCGTATGTCCTTCACTGACCACCCTGGTGCCATTGGGCTGATACCACACCAGGGTTGGGCGGCCTGGGACCTGATCCCTGCAGAATGAAGACAAAGGGGGACAGCATCAGGACGGTGGAGGGACATAGGCTTGGAAGTCTACAGGTGGCAAATCCACTCCTCACCCCACCCCGGCCTTCCTGTTTCCCCCAGAGCAGCAGAGTGCAGTGGCTGGGCTGGAGACTCTGCCAGGGGGTCTGAGCTCCCGTCCGGTGGTCACCACGCTGACTGTGACCTGGGCATGCGGGGTCACTTCTCCGTGCCTGGGCTTCTTCCACATAGCGTGGAGGGTAAGACTGGAAGAGCAGGGGCAGTCTGCAGTCCGGATGCCACCACCTTGCCATTGGCAACGTGAGATGAGTCCGAACACTTGGCGTCTCACTCAGGAGGGCTAGCAGCGCCCTCTTACCTGTTCTTCAGCAGCTCCAGCACGTGGGTCTCTCCCTCCAGCTCCAACTTGACCCACAAGGTCTCAGGGGGACTCGTCTGTGGGTACCGGGGAGCAAGTCACTTCTGGGCTCTGCCCACAGCGCCTACCTTCTGACAGAAAACCTCCTCTCTCGGAAGAAGAGCGGTGAGCCGGAGGGATTAGATCACCGGTTGGGGGGGCATTCTGAGGGAAGGACCAGGAAGCCCTGCCTGGGCTGGGGCATTGTTCTGGGGGGTTGTGTGGGGAGGTCAAGGAAGGTGTCTGAACCCCTCTCGGCTTCCTGCCCAGAGAGGAAGCCTCTTGGAGCACGAACTCAGGCAGGCCCCAGCCCTTCCTCTGACTCAGCTTGAGGCTGGGGGAAGGGGAGGGGGCGCATGCACTAGGCCCTCTCCTCTCCAAGAAATGCCCCCACAGAACCACCAACAAGAGACCAGCAAAGCACGTTTGGCTTCAGAATTTTCCCTGTGGAGATGGGCGGGTGGGGTGGGGCGGGCCTATTATGTGTGAACTAAGTGAAGCCAGGTGCTGGGTGCAGTGAGCTGGGACTGGAATGAACCCCCGCTGCCTTGGGGTCCCCCTCACCCCATTCCTCCGCCAAAGTTAGACTCCAGACAGCGGGTCAGAGGTGGAGCTGTTGGGGTGTATGTTTGTGTATTTATTGGGGAGAAGGGGGTTACCTGGAGCACTTCCACCAGGTTGAGCAGATGGCTGTTCTGTAAGGGCTGGGGCTCCAAGGGCCCGCTCAGGGAGCTCTCTGGCTTCACCTGCTTCTCACTGCCACCTGCAATGTCCCCAGAACACACCCAAGAGAGTGCCGAAGCCATGGGAAGCAGACCCGGGGGCCCCGGGTCCCCTGTGGCCCACCCAGCCCCCAACACATTCCATCAGTCGGGAAGGGTCCCTGTGCAGCAGCCTGGAACTTTAAGAACCTGAGGGGGAGGGGGGTTTCCCAGCAAAGAACTCCTTTCAGCCCATCAATTCATCCACACTGGACTCGGAGAAAGAAACTCAGCCGACCACCCCTCCCCATTCCCCTCGGGCCAATCCCAGGTTCTCACAGGGACCCTCCCCCTGTTCCCACTCCCGCCGACACCCCCCTTCCCCCACCCCCGCAGGAACGCCTTCTCTCTGGACTGAGCTGGTGGCTGGGTGCCCATTCACCCCTCCCCTCCCCTCACGGTGGAGATGCCGGGAACGCCCTTCCCTGGGTGAGCAGTGCAAACACTCCCACCTCCCTAAACACCCCTCATGCCCAGTCTGACACACCCGCTCCCCACAGCCTCCGCTTCCTGCCCCCCGCCCAACAATGGCCCTCTCTCCTCCGGACACTCCACCCCCGCCTGCCCTCTCGGCCCCCCGCCCAAGACAGCAGTGGGAAGTGAAAGTTCCAGGAGGCGCTGCTGTCACAGCCTCTTTCCTGGCCAATTCTCCCCGCGCCTGCCCAGCTCCCGTGACCCCGCTCTGCCGGCTTCTGCGGGCATCAAGTTCAGGGAGATGAGTGTCTGACCGACCAGGCCTGGGATGAACCCTCTTCGCCAAACACTACAACCCGTACCCTCTCGGCACCCTGGCACCGGGTGGAACGGTCAGCTAGGCCCCAGAGGGGCACAGACGTCAGTTCTGGGGACCAGTGGCCACCTCCCATGGCCGATCGTGAGGGGCACTGGGCCAGGCCCTCTGATGCCAGGGCATCACCTCCCCCCCCCCCCCCCCCCCCCCCCCCCCCCCCCCCCCCCCCGCCTCCATCGCTACATCACGGTCCTAAGGATCAAAACAGCGGACCAGGGCAGGCCGCCTTCAAATCTGGGTCTCCACGCGACCCGCGGGCTTCCCCGCCTCTCCTCCAGACTGCCCCCTGCCCACGCCAGGCTGGGACTCACCTATGTTTGGGAGCAGCCGGGAGGGCAGAGGGCTGCCAGCACCCAGGAGCCCCAGCGCCCAGAGCAGCGCCAGCCGCATGACAGCGGCCGCCCGGGGCCCGGCTGGGGCAGCAGGTGCGGGGCCCGCGCTCCAGAGCCCCGGCGGCCCAGTCTGCTCTGCGGACCGGGTGCCGCGCTGCCAGCAGGCCCCGCCTCACCCCCGACCGGCCCGGGCACCAGGCCCCGCCCCCGCGGCGCGCCGGGTCCTCCGCGGAGCTCCACCCACCGGCCGGCCCCGCCCACGCAGTGCCAGCCCGCCTCTCGCGCCTCCGCCTGCGCGCAGGGAGGCGGGCGAGCCGCGCCGAGCCCCGCACCGACCGGCTCGGGCGTCGCGCCGCAGGCGACCGCGGCGCCCAGCTGCTCCCCGAGGCCCCGGGCGGGTCGGCGGCCCCGCGCGCCCCCCAGGCTCGGCGCCCCGCGGGACGCAGGCAGCCGGAGGCGTGTGCGAGGCATTGGATTCTTGTTGGAGCGGGAGGAGCGAGCGAGCGCGGGGAGGCGGCCAGGTGGCCCTCACTCGGCGTAGGCGGCGTCGTCGTCACTGTCGCCGAAGTCGGAGGAGGAGAGCTCCTCGCGGGGTGTGCACGCCGGGCACAGCTGCCGCATGTCCACCCAGCACGACCCGCAGTACACGGCCGCGCAGCCCGGCGTCGGGCACACGTGGGACTCGCCCGTCTCCGGCGCGCTGCACACCACGCAGCGGCGGCGCAGCCAGCGCTGCAGGAGCGGGCAGCGCCGGCGCCAGGTGTCCGCCAGGTGGTGCCGCTGGGGGAAGACGAGGAAGGCGAGCATTAGAGCGAGCTAGGAGGCCCGGCCTCGAGCGAGCGCGTCGGAAATGTCAAGGTCTGGCAAGGCCCACGTGTTGCCGACCGTGGGTTAGAGAGGAGAAAAAAACGCACACACACACACACACCCCCCAAGGGGGAGGGCTGGCAGGTAGGCTTGGATCATGGAGCCTGATCTTCCCAGACTGTTCATGCCATGGAGAGTGGGGGAAGGAAGCCTCTGGACACCCCCCAGCCAACAGCAACGACTGCCATTCATTCACACACTTTCCCAGAAATCTACTGGGCTGGGTTCTCACCAGGGCGCGACAGTGAATAGGACAAATAAGATGGTCACTCTTGCAGGCCCCACTTTCCAGGTGAGAGTGGCAGATCGCAGAAAGATTAACGGGCGTTACCAAAGGCTTTTAGCTAGGGAACAATCAGATGGATGGGACCCAGGTCCCTGGAGTTGAAATCATTAACCTGGGTGGGTACACGTCACGGCTCAGTCCTCCCTCTCTGCACACAATGGCCAGGCATTCTTTCCAGCCTTATCAGGCCATTCATTCTCTCCCTCCAGAAACTCCAGGGGCCCCCACCGCCTTGCAGACAAAGGCAAAACCCCTGGCTTTGGTCCTTAGAGCTTTCCAGAGTCAAATTCCTGTCTCACCTCTACCTTAAATAAACCACCAACAGTTGCTCCAACCAAAGGGCAGACCCCCGCTCTAATGGGCTTGCAGAAGCAGACCACCAGACCTTTTTCCTGAGGCCTCCCTGGGTGGGTTTGACCTGGCATCCTCTGTTAGTAGCTGGGCACTGGATCGTCGGTAGGGCCCCACCACACCCCTCCCTCAATGCTGCCTCCTCCACTGTGGGCTTTTCCTCCCAGGGACGCTCCCTGCCCTTGGCATTGGTCTCTGCGCATTCTTTACCCTCTGCCGGAAGCAGGTGCCCCTCACGTTTCCACCTGCCCCTGGAAGGCCAGCTTATTTCAGAGCCAGCAGTAGATTCGCAGCATGTGTGATGTCACCTGCGACATCTGTTCCGTTCCTGCTGTGTGCTATGGGGAGCCTTAGGATCTAGGCCAGGCATCCTCAAACTACAGCCGGCGGACCACATACGCCTCACCGAGGACATTTATCCAGCCCGGTGTGTTTGCGTCACCACTGCCTGTCCTGCTTAGCAGCCGACTCATCCCAGGCCTGCAGTGAATTTGTTCATAGTTTTGTTTTAAAACAACAACTATAGGGCTGAGCCCCGGTGGCGTAGTGGTTGTGCGCAGGACTGCGGCCCACTGGGACGGAGGTTCAATTCCAACAGTGGGGCTGGGCCTCCTACTCCTACCACCGGAGAGCAGTGATATCCCAGGAAAAAAAAAAAAAAAGGTAAAACAGCAACTATAGTCTGGCCCTCCAACGGTCTGAGGGACAGTGAACTGGCCCCCTGTTTAAAAAGTTTAAGGATCCCTGGTCTAACCCCTGCAGCAAAAGGTGAGCACAACACAGCCTCTCCTCCTTTGGAGCTTCCTTAAGGGATGGGTTCCATAAAAGTGGCCCCCATTCACTGGGCCCTTCCGGGTACAACCTTGAGCTCTGTGCTAAGAACTGTAAGCAGAGTAATTCAAACGATAAGCGCATGGGGCAGGTACTGTTTTCATCAGCAGTACTATCGGCTGAGAACAGAGCTGCTTGTGGCGGCATAGCCTTAAGCCAGGGTCACAGGGCAACAACTAGCCCCCTGTAGTGCTTGCTGCAACCCTGGGTCAATGCCATTTGGTCCTTGCGACCACTAGGTGGAGAAGGGCACCCCAACTAGCAGAAGGGAAGAACCAAGCCACGGAGGTCAGGAACATGGATCACAGTCACACGGCCGTCATCTTAAAGGGAGGAGCCCGGATTCAAACCCAGGCCCTCAGCCTCACACTGGGCCATCCCCACCGTACCTACTGCTCTCCAGGGAGCAGAGTGGCCAGCCTCCCCTCCTCAGAGTGGAAAACAGACCTGGTGAGGACCATAGCCCAGGTCATGCAGGCTAATGATGGAAGGTGGGCTGGAGGGAACTGGTTCTTTGAACTCAGCAGCCCTTCCACAGACCATGTGCCCTTCACCCCGGCCTCTGCACGGTGCTGAGCTTCTGGCCTGCACCTGGTTGCCCATCCCCACACCACCCCCGGCCCTGTTTCTGGGGAGTCCCTTTTGCTGTCCTCTGACTAGGCCGGATCAGCCTGGTTCCTCTGCTCACCCGCCCAGTGCATCTGGCCCGTGAAAGCAGCTCGTGAGCTACAGAAGGAGACAAGGCCGTGGCTCCCTGAGACTGGATGGCTGGAGCCCTCAGCATGCCCCGCACCGAACTCAAGGACCTCAAAGAGTCGAAGAGCCCCGGGGCCGTGCGGGGTGCTAGGCGGACTGACCGACACTAGACGCCCCTGGCCCGCAGTCCTCTGGGGGCTGAGAGCTGGCAGGCCAGGCCTGGGCTTACCGGAGCCTTCTGCTGCTGGGCCCGCCGCACAATGGCGGCCCTCCTCAGCTTGGTGAAGGCCGCTCTCCTCCTCAGCAGGTCATTGTAGAAGAACAAGGTCCGCTTCTTCTCGCGCTGAGGGCAGGGACAGGGCAATGGAGCAGGGGAGAGAGGACGCTCCTCCAAAGATGGGACTGAGGGTGTGTGTGTGTGTGTGTGTGTGTGTGCAGGGGCCCAGGGCATGGGGGGGCGGGGGCCTACCTTGGGAAAATAGAAGGCCGCAATGACCCTGCGGAGCCGGTAGCCGAAGGCCTGCAGCAGGCAGAGGCACAACAGCAGGCCCGTGGGCAGTACGGCCCTGAGGTAGGCCATGGCACCCAGGTGCTCCGGCTGGGGCAGGCAGGCTGGGGATGGGAGAGGTCCGTCAGCGATGGGATCCCAGGACAGCTAGCTCAGTGGGATGTGCAGGCTTGGCCCCTGAGGTCCCCGCTCGCCCCCTGCCTGCCCGGCATGGGAGCAGCCAACAGGCAAGGCACGCGCAGGCTTCCTTGTGCCTACTTAGGATTCGACAGTGAACAGCTTCACTGTTCCCCACCACGCCGGAGACTCAACTTCGCTGGTGACTGTCTCTCCGCCACCCCCCCAGGACCACCTTCCTGCAGAGGCTGAGCCTCTTCAGAATTGCGAGTCCCTGACAGGATAGAGTGCCCAGTAAGTGGTGAAAAGATAAACATGGGTTTGATTTCGTATCTTTGCACCGAGATGGGGTGGAACCGTGTGGAATTGCTTACCACAGATTAGCAAATAAGCACGCGGGAGCCTGTGCTTACCTCTGCCTGGCCCGCGCGCTCGCGCATCCTTTAAGCCCGAGAACTGCGCCAGGAAGCTCTGTGGCACTGCAGGGCTCCGGAGTGGAGCCCTGGTGGTGCAGGGGTTAAGCACTGCACTGCGGTCCGCATGGTGGGCAGTTCCAAACCACCGGCGGCGCCTCGGGAGAAAGGCTGGGCCTTCTACTCCCATCAACGCGGGCGCACCCCGCGCCGTGCCGTGCCGCCCCCACCCCTTCATCTCTGTACCTCGGAGTCGCTGGACCTGTGCCCGCCCCTACCGCCGGGGCGTGGCCTGGCTCACGCATGTTGCTGGTTTCCACGGCCGTCTCCGAGGAGGTGTTCAGGGCCCCGATGGTCCCCCGAAGGAGCCGGGCGAGCATGGAGTGCCCTTCCACTCTCACCTGCAGCTTATGGCTGCCTGCGGGGGCGAGAGGGCAGCGTGGGGGTGGGGACAGGCGCCCGAGGTCGGGGAGGGGGGCCTGGCAGAGAGCTGCTCCTCCACTGCCCAGAGCGTTCTGCCCATCACTGAGCCCCGCCCTCCCTGGGAGAGAGGCCCCCAGGGCCAGCCGCCAGGGTGAGACTGGACCCTGAGCAGGCTGGCAGAGGAGAGCCAGGGGAGGGGATTTGGGAGATGTGGGGTGAGGTGGTCACACAGGGGGTGGAGTTGGTGTGTGTGTGACTGTAGTGGAGTGTCTGGGGGTCCTGCGTTGGACGAGAGGATCAGGAGCCACGGGAGGGAGAGGGGCGCGGGGGTGGGGGTGGGGTGGGGGGGTGGGCAGGCTCACTGCGGAAGGAGTACTGCAGGAAGGAGTGGTGGCGGATGGTGTCGAAGATGGAGTAGAGTGCCCAGTCCAGCCCACACAGCAGCAGCAGCAGCAGTAGAATCGGCACCGACTCCAAGAGCTCCCGGACCTGCTCCAGGAGTGGGTGGCTCAGATTGGACACCCCCGCCGCCCTGCCCGGGCGATCTGCGCTGCTCCTGCCCCCTCACCACGTTCTTCATCTCGGAGGCCTGGATGGCGGGCTTGCAGGGGAAGATGACCGCCTTCTTCTCGGCATTGCGGAGCGGCAGCAGCGTCCGCTTGCCCTGAGCAAGGACGGGAGTGGGCAGGAGGGGGCCCAGCTGCCCTTTGCTTCCCCCCCCCCCAGGGCCGTGGCGGTGGCCGGGGGGGGGGGCAGTGTGTGCCCCTCACCAGCTTCCGCCTGCGTTCATCGATCTGACAGAAGTAGGTGCTGATGTAGATGTTGTCGAAGCGGATGTCCTTGTTATAGCTGTCCGTGTAGGAGAAGGACCTGCAGACGGACGGACAGGGACAGGGAGGGTCTCCACTTGTGTCTCCAGGTTCTCTGCTACCCACTGCCCACCACCGGCCCCGCCCAGGGCCCAGGCACTGTGCTGGGAGGGCCGGCAAGGACACCGATCCCCGAGCTGTGCACTTTGCAGTGAAGTCCCCCTCCCACACAAGCGAGGGGACCAACAAGGGCCAGGGGAGCCGGGTGCCCGCCTGCTGGGGTCAGGCGCCCTCCTGTGAGCAGGGGAAGGCGTGGGCCTTCCAGGCGTGGACGGGGAAACCGTGGGAGCGAGGGCGTGAGGGGGACAACCTCTCAAGGGGCTCCTGTGTGGGCACTCTTCTCCGGCCTGGAAGGCTGACACCCCAATCCAGCAGCCCCTTCTCTAATAGACCCTGCCCTCCTGGCTGCCCCTGAGCACTAGAGGCTGCACCTGGGTGTAGGAGAGTGAGCCTGGATCGAGGTGGGTGGATGTTTGTGGAGGTGGATGGACAGGAATATAAAGGGATGAGCATAGGTGGGAGCGTAGGAGGTGTAGGGGGTGTGGAGGTAGGAGACTGAGGGTGGTTGGGGCCATGTGGGGGGCTGAGTGTGGCTGGGGCAGTGTGAGTGTTCGTGGATGAGTGCAAGTGGATGCACGGGTGTGTGTGTGTGGTGTGTGTGCTTGTGTGTGTGTGTGTCCGTCCTCCCGTGCCTGTGTCCTGAAGAAGCCGGGTGTGCTGCTGGAGGCGGCTGTAGAACCCTGAAAGGGCACGGACTCAGCTGCATGAGCTGTGAAAGCCCCTTTGCTGCTGGAACCCGGTGGAAGTCTGCCTACCTTTAAACTGGCAGTCCCCAAACGTGTTAAGACAGACTGTGCGCGCCCCCGTGTGGACAGACCGACGGCTGCCTGGCCAGGGCCTCCTGCCCACGGGCCCCACCCACCAGCCAGCTCCGCCTGGGCCTCAAGGGGCCTCCAGGCTGCCTTTTGCCTCCGTCTTCCTGTCCTTCCCCCGCTCAGGCCACCTTCTTGCCACGCCCAGCCACGCCCAGGCTCCCTAACCTCTGACCCAGCGTGGCCACCTGCTTCCATCCTGTCCCAGTTCCATCTGCAACCGCCCCAGTTGAGGCTTTAGATGGGTCCAGCCATGGCCACCTTCAGCACAGCCCCCCATGCCAGGCTCTGCCAGGATGCTCACCAAGAGCATGCCCTTCTTGTTGACTGGGGCTCCCCATCTGCAGGCCGGGTCGCTGCCCTAGACAGCTCTCCCACCTGGCCCTCCTGTCCAGTACCTTGCGTCACAAACAGTTAAGCACTGGGCTTCTCGTAGAAGCTGGGGGGCTTGAATCACCCAGAGGTGCATCCTTGGAAGTGTCAGGGGTGGGGGGTGGTAGTGTCTGCTTCTGAAAGCCCCGGGAGAGCGCTCTGCATGACCACTGCCAGGGCAGCAGCTTGTGTTCTGTCTGTCTGTCTGTCTGCTCCTGCTTCCCCAACTGGACCAGGCCACGATGGGGCTCCCTCCCCTGTCCTCTCGGCCCCCACAATCAGAGTAGGGTGAGGGCCCCCATGACCGTCCCTGCCCACCCAGCTGAGGCACGCGGGGTGGAGACGGGAAACCGACGGTCCAGAGGTCAGCAGGGGCCGGAGAGCAAGGCCAGGGGCAGCCCCGCTGGACGCCGGCTGGGGTGGGGTAGCGGACTTTGGTCCAAAGGGAGGGAACGTCGCTGCCAACGCAGCTGGCGGGAGAAAAATGAAAGCAGGAGGGGAGATAAAAATGGCACAAAGTCAGCGCCGAGGGGAACATGAAGGGCAAGGGGAAGAAATCAAAGGTCCAAGCTGGATGTGAAGTGAGCGGGGATGAAAGCTGGTGAGAGCGAGGCGGAGCGTGAGCGTGTGAGTGCGTGCGCGCGCGCGTGAGCGGAGGCGGCCGCCCCTTCAAGGTGGCGGAAACTTGCGCGGGCTCTTCTCATCAGAGGTCCACGTTTCCCTTTGGGGGGCGGGGAGGGGGGAGGATTTTTTGTTTTGTTTCGTTTGGTGGCATCACTGCCCCGGTGGGAGTAGGAGGCCCAGCCTTGCTCCTGGAGAGCTGCTGCTGGATTTGAACTGACAACCCAGGGGGCCGCAGTCCCGCACACAACCACTAGGCACAGTTTAAAAGCAAACAGTTGGCTGGGGGTGGGGGGGGGGGGAGCTCCCCAGGGGCGGGGCCGTGACTCACGCGCGCAGCACGAGCAGGAAGGTGCAGGAGAGCAGCACCTGCAGCAGCCCCAGGGTCCACTCCAGCTGGGCCTCCTGCGCGCGCACGTAGTTCCGCGCCTCGGTGCTCACGTGCTTCCAGCTCGTGTTGAGGCCCAGCACGCCAGCGCGCCGCTGCTCCTGCTGCGGCCGACGACAGACACCCTGGGCCGCATTCGGATGGGCCACCCGCCTCTCCCCTGCAGCCCCCTGACAGCGCTTTTAAGAATTGTCTTTCTGTTCACCGCCCTTCCCTGCATCCACTGACGCTCTGTGCCAATGCCAGGCCCACAGGCTCCCAGTTCAACCCCTGCCCTCTCCTTGCCATCCAAATCCTGCGATTACCTCCTGTCCCTGTCCCTGTCCCCCAGTCACCTGTTTCCTATCACCTGGTCTGTTTGCCTGGCCGTGCCCTGCTCCCCGCGTCCTCTCTCCCCCTCACCGGCCCCCCAACTCTTACTTTTAGGTGAATACTGGCTGAAAACTCCCTCGTCAGGCTATGCACAGACTGGTTGAGCGAGTCGTAGGTCTGCCCAAAGTTACCTTCCACGGGGATGCGTTTACGGCACCAGACTTCCATCACTGGTGGGCAGTAGGGGCTATGTCAAGGGCCTCTCCCGTGCCTTCAGGCTGGGCCCAGCTGGCCTGCTTCCCGGCCCGTGTTCCCCTATGTTCTATGCTTTGCATTTCTCTGCCGTGACCTTACGGCACCATCTCCGCTGCCCTCGGAGTCCCCTGGTTTCTACCTGTCTCTAACCGGGCAATGACTGACCACAGCCGGCACTTGTGGGGCAGTTCCTCCCTGTGCCGCCCCACTCCCTGCTTCCTGTGCAGTGTCCTCTGGCTTCCTCCAGAGCTCCTGATGGAATAGGTGCCCCTCGGATGGCCATCTTTCCGGCCCAGAGACAAAGCTCCCAGCTCCAAAGCACCTTCTCCAGGCCATGCTACTCAGTGGAGTTTCTGGGCTCTGAGGGTCAGGGTTGGCAACCCATACGCTCTGTTTCATTGCTCTCCTGCCACCCACATACCCCAGACCAACTCTCCCACCCCTCCAGCCCCGTCTTGGTGTCCCCGCCACCCACCCTTGGTGATGCCACAGAGGAACTTGAACTTCATGGGCAGGCAGAGCAGATGGTTGAGGAGTGGAGCCCAGACACGTTGCAGGCACTGTTGGTGCTTCCGGTCAAACCAGCGTTGGCAGCTGAACATGGCCTTGTTCACCACGTCTGCAGGAAGGGCGGGGGGAGGTCTGAGGTCCCCACACTGTGACCGGAAGGCTGGCCCACGACCTGACCCCGCCCTGCCCAGGGACACCTCTCACAAGAGCAGCGCAGCTTGGTCTTCAACTCAAACATCTTCTGAGAGGAGAGGGCTTTTCTGGAGCCCTGGCTCAGGCGAGCCTGTCTGGGCTGGGCTGTCTCCTCGAAGGCTGCGGCATCCTCTGGATTGAAGCCGGCCTCACTCAGGACCTGGGTGTCCAGGTCCTCAAAGGAGTTGGAGATGTTGGCGGTCTCCGCTTTCAAAGAGTCCTTGCTGCCCTGGGTTGAGGCAGGGATGAGTGAGGTCTACAGTCCATTCGGGAAGCTTGACTGCAATAGCCTGTTCCCACCCTCCATCAGTCAGACGGTGGGCTCTGACCCACCGCAGCCCTGTAGGAAGCCGAGGCCTTCAGTCTCAGCCGCCCACTTCAGAGTCTCCGTTGTTGGCAGTCTCCTCTCCCTAGGGGCCTCATCCCAAAGCCCCATATACCTTTGCTCTGCCACCCTGAGACTCCCGGATTCTCCTGCCTCAGCTCCTTGCTGGCCCCCAGGTGCCACTGATCTTTGGCATTCACCCCTTGTCACTTAATCTCTCAGACTACCATGCCCTCTCCTCCGTGCTTCTGATACCCAGCCTCTCTGCACCGTTTCCCCAGCGCCCCATTCCCAGTGTCCACTCTCCATCCCTCACTCCCCTGGCTGACAAGAGCCACCAGGCCAAGGACCTGGGTCCCCAGACACCCTAGTGCAGCTGTCCAGAAGACTGTCTGGCCAGCTGTTTGGAAATGTGTCTGGGACATGCCCGGCTGCTCCAGGACTAGAACTAGTGCTGCTGGTATTCAGTGTCCAGGAACAGGGTGTGCAATGTTCGGGGACAGTCGGGCAGAGAGGCACCTGAGGTCTTAGCTCCCCACAAGCCCCCTCCCCACCCCCCCACCCCCCCGGGGAGAGGGGTCCTGACCAGCAGATCCTTGAACACTGCCCGCAGGGGAGCCGTGGAGGTGCGCCAGGCCGCTTTGGTGTTGTTGATCTGCAGCTCCACGGTGCAGCCCAGCGACGCTACCACCTCGTTGAGGTTGTAGCGCAGGTTGGCCACTGGCCCTGGGGGAAGAGGCCTTGGTGAATCTTGCCGTCCCCCCTCCCCCCAGCCATTACTTTCTCAAATTAGCTGAGTAGTGACTGCCTTCTAGAATGGTGGGGGTCACCCATGAGGGGCCATGTCCTTCAAACCCCTGCTCTTAACGAAGAAGGACCAGGGATATAGGAAGGAACTCACTCAGCAGCCCTACAGCTAGTTAGAGCAGCTAGGATTTGAACACACACACACACACACACACACACACACACTCAGTCCTCTCCCCTTCCCCGGGCCCGCTTCCTTCCCATGGATGGCTCCTCCCAGGGACACACGCTCACCCTCGTAAAGGGCCGCCAAGGCGTAGCCCAGCACAAAGAGCCGGCCCTCTTTGCCCAGCATCTTGGGTACTATCAGGAGGCTGGCACAGCGGATGTGAGGGGAGGTCCCCCAGCCCACGGTCCCCAAGCCTGTTGGGGAGAGGCCAGGAGGGGTCATGCTGGAGTGAAGAAGAAACTGCCTCACTCTCCACGTGGATGGGAGCACCCACCTGCCCCACTGGCTCTGTACTGCCCAGGGTCTCCTGACCCTGAAGGACTGTGTAGGCCCATGGGTCACTATTCCTCCTTGACTCCTTCGGCAGCCATGTGCAGGGCGCCCCTGGGCGCCGCCTCTGCTAGGCAGCCGGAGAGAAGGCTGGTGGTTGAAGACAGGATGGTCGGTGGTCGGGTGTGTGTGTGTGTGTGTGTGCGTGTGTGCATTTGGGTGGGGAAAGGGGACCACCACATTGTAATCCGTGACGGCTTCCTCTTTACCCGAGGTTCTGCGTGTTGTGCAGGGGGCCAGAGCAAGGGGCTGGGAACAGACCCTGGTGCTCAGAGCGCTTCGGAGCGTGTCTCCCCCTGCTCTCCCGGGCTCTGAGACCGTGAGCATGGACCACCTGTGCCCTGATGTTGGTTGGTTTCATCACAAGCTGCGTGTGTGTGTGTGTGTGTGTGCGCGCGAGCGCGGTTTCACGTGTGTCTGTCTCTCTGTGGTCACGGTGAGGAGACACGGCGCTCCTACAAGCTCGTAATCAAGACAGACAGACAGATGGGTAAACAAATGACTGGAGCACGATGTGCTAAGTGTACAAGGGAGGTGCTTGTGGGGCGCCCAGGAGGGAGTGGGCATCTTGCTCTGCGGGCAGGCGGGCGGGGCCGGGGAGGCCGGACAAAGGAGATGATGTGTCAACCGAGCCTGGGGGATGGGGGAGTGAGGGGTGGTAGGAGGAGCAACGACTACGGACGACATTCCAAGCTCTGGGAACAGCTTGAGCCGCTCAGGGAACCCAGAAGACCGCGGTGTTGCCGTTGACGGTGTGTTTGCCCCATGACGGTCAAAGCAAATCCCAACCCTGCCGTGTCCCTCCCTCCGTCAGCCCCACCGTCATAAGGACAGATGGCAGGGGCTGCCCCGAGAGCGTCCCCGCCTCCTCCTCCTCTCCCATCACCTCAGTGCTTCCGTGTCACAGAAGCAGCCTGGCTGAGCTTGTCAAAGCCCACATCAGATCCACTGCCTTCCTGTCTGCCTTCCCATGATCCCTCGGGCCTCCGGCCCCTGCCCACCTGCAGAAGAAATGCCCCCTCGGCCCTTCGCCCACCCGCACGGGCCCTCCTGCCGTGTCCGAAACCTGCCAGGTGTGCAGCTCTTTGCCCCAGCCAGTCCCCTTGCCAGGGGCACCCCGCCCCTGCTCCGCGCACACGGCTGGCGCCACCCAGTCATGCGGGTTTGTCGTACCCACGGTGCTTCCAGCCGTCCTCGGTGCCAACACAGCTTGGCTTTTGTTCAAGGGTAATGGTCGGGTCCTGCCCTGGCCCCGGGGGGGTAAATCGGAGCTGCCAAACCCAATCATGGTGGAACAGGACATTGAAAGGGACGAGTCGGGGTCTTGGTCATCTAGCTGACCGAGACAAGATGCCTAGGAGCCCTGCATTCCAGAGAGCACCCCCCACTCCTCCCCCACCCCCCCCACCGCCCCCGTCTCAGGACTTGTAGAGACAGCAGGGTTCTCCCACCCCTGGACCCCTCCAGGGAGCGTTTCTGAAGGCACGGAGCAGGGGGTGAGCAGGCAGCCCTGGGAGAGGCCCTGGGAAGGACGGGTGTTTGCTTCCTCACTGCAGGTGAGGGGGCTCTAGCGGGGACCACCCTGCTCCTCCTGCTGGAGCTCCTGCCTAGCCCCAGAACCTTGCAGGGTTCTTCGGGATGAGGGGCTGCTCCCTTGGCCTGGGGAACTCCACAGACCGCCTTTGAGGGCCGCAGGGGGAGTGGTGGGGGCTATTGTCCCAGTGCGTGCGGCGAGGCAGAAGTGTGCACTTCCTCTGGGGCAAGTGGCGGAGCCCGTGGGGGCTCTCCATCCAGGAGGGCAGGCCACGTGGCGCAGAGACTCTGAAATGAAGGCTGTGGGTGGCTCCCAGGAGCTAAGGGGGCTTCATCGGACCTCAGCCAAACACACTGCCCTCAGCAGGCACTGTGGGGTGCATGCACAGCCCCAGGGGCCCCCAAGGTCGAGGTGCCTGCCACAAAGGCACCAGCTGTGCACTCACCAGGGCCTCAGTGGCTTAAGATTTTGTCCCTTTTCCTCTAATTCTTCCAGTTCCCTCAATAGTCAGAAGAGGCAGGAAGTGTGTGTGGGGGGGGT